>CAMAOC010000455.1:0-37506 GCA_945859555.1 Megachile ligniseca
TAACTGTTATTATTATTCTTGTTACTATTATTATTATCCCTATTCCTCTGTCTTTCTCCTTATAACTATTATTATTATCCTTATTATTATTATTATTATCGCTATAACTGTTACTATTATTCTTGTTGCTATTATTATTATCCCTATTCCTCTTGTCTTTATCCTTATAACTATTATTATTATCCTTATTATTATTATTATTATCGCTATAACTGTTATTATTATTCTTGTTTACTATTGTTACTGTCCGTATTACTCTTGCCCTTTTATCCTTAATACTATTATTATTACCGCTATAACTGTTATTATTATTCTTGTTACTATTATTACTGTCCGTATTACTCTTGCCTTTATCCTTAATACTATTATTATTACCGCTATAACTGTTATTATTATTCTTGTTACTATTATTATTATCCCTATTCCTCTTGTCTTTCTCCTTATAACTATCATTATTATGGCTATAACTGTTACTATTATTCTTATTACTATTATTATTATCGCTATAACTGTCATTATTATGCTTATTCTATTGTTACTATCCGTATTACTCTTGCCTTTATCATTATAACTATAATTTATTATCCTTATTATTATTATTATTATCGCTATAACCTGTTATTATTATCCTTATTACTATTATTATTATCGCTATAACTGTTATTATTATCCTTAATATTATTATTATTATCGCTATAACTGTTATTATTATTCTTTTTACTATTACTATTATCCCTATTCCTCTTGTCTTTATCCTTATAACTATTATTATTATCCTTATTATTATTATTATTATCGCTATAACTGTTATTATTATCCTTATTACTATTATTATTATTGCTATAACTGTTATTATTATGCTTATTCCATTGTTACTATCTCTATTACTCTTGTCTTTCTCCTTATAACTATTATTATTATCCTTATTATTATTATTATTATCGCTATAACTGTTATTATTATCCTTATTACTATTATTATTATTGCTATAACTGTTATTATTATGCTTATTCCATTGTTACTATCTCTATTACTCTTGTCTTTCTCCTTATAACTATTATTATTATCCTTATTATTATTATTATTGTCGCTATAACTGTTATTATTATTCTTATTACTATTATTATTATCCCTATTGGCCCTTGTCTTTATCCTTATAACTATTATTATTATCCTTATTACTATTATTATTATCGCTGTAACTGTTATTATTATCCTTAATACTATTATTATTATCGCTATAACTGTTATTATTATTGTTATTACTATTATTATTATCGCTATAACTGTTATTATTATGCTTATTCTATTGTTACTATCCGTATTACTCTTGCCTTTATCATTATAACTATTATTATTATCCTTATTATTATTATTATTATCGCTATAACTGTTATTATTATCCTTCATATTATTATTATTATCGCTATAACTGTTATTATTATTCTTATTACTATTACTATTATCCCTATTCCTCTTGTCTTTATCCTTATAACTATTATTATTATCCTTATTATTATTATTATTATCGCTATAACTGTTATTATTATCCTTATTACTATTGATTATTATCCCTATTGCCCTTGTCTTTATCCTTATAACTATTATTATTATCCCTTATTACTATTATTATTATCGCTATAACTGTTATTATTATCCTTAATACTATTATTATTATCGCTATAACTGTTACTATTATTCATGTTGCTATTATTATTATCCCTATTCCTCTTGTCTTTCTCCTTATAACTGCTATTATTATGCTTATTATTATTATTATTATCGCTATAACTGTTATTATTATTCTTGTTACTATTATTACTGTCCGTATTACTCTTGCCTTTATCCTTAATACTATTATTATTATCGCTATAACTGTTCTTATTATTCTTGTTACTATTACTATTATCCCCATTCCTCTTTCTTTATCCTTATAACTATTATTATTATCCTCTTTATTATCATTATTATCGCTATAACTGTTATTATTATGCTTATTCTATTGTTACTATCCCTATTACTCTTGTCTATATCCTTATAACTATTATTATTATCCTTATTACTATTATTATTATCGGTATAACTGTTATTATTATTCTTGTTACTATTATTACTGTCCGTATTACTCTTGCCTTTATCCTTAATACTATTATTATTATCGCTATAACTGTTATTATTATTCTTATTACTATTGTTACTATCCGTATTACTCTTGTCTTTATCCATATAACTATTATTATTAATCCTTATTACTATTATTATTATGGCTATAGCTGTTATTATTATTGTTATTACTATTATTATTATCGCTATAACTGTTATTATTATGCTTATTCTATTGTTACTATCCCTATTACTCTTGTATTTATCCTTATAACTATTATTATTATTCTTATTACTATTATTATTATCGCTTTAACTGTTATTATTATTCTTATTACTATTATTATTATCGCTATAACTGTTATTATTATTCTTTTTACTATTACTATTATCCCTATTCCTCTTGTCTTTATCCTTATAACTATTATTATTATCCTTATTATTATTATTATTATCGCTATAACTGTTATTATTATTCTTGTTACTATTATTTATTTTCCCTATTCCTCTTGTCTTTCTCCTTATAACTATTATTATTATCCTTATTATTATTATTATTATCGCTATAACTGTTATTATTATTCTTTTTACTATTACTATTATCCCTATTCCTCTTGTCTTTATCCTTATAACTATTATTATTATCCTTATTATTATTATTATTATCGCTATAACTGTTATTATTATCCTTATTACTATTATTATTATTGCTATAACTGTTATTATTATGCTTATTCCATTGTTACTATCTCTATTACTCTTGTCTTTCTCCTTATAACTATTATTATTATCCTTATAATTATTATTATTACCGCTATAACTGTTGCTATTATTCCTGTTACTATTTTTATTATCCCTATTCCTCTTGTCTTTCTCCTTATAACTATTATTATTATGGCTATAACTGTTATTATTATTCTTATTACTATTATTATTATCGCTATAACTGTTATAATTATGCTTATTCTATTGTTTACTATCCGTATTACTCTTGCCTTTATCATTATAACTATTATTATTGTATTATTATCGCTATAACTGTTATTATTATGCTTATTCTATTGTTGCTATCTCTATTACTCGTGTCTTTCTCCTTATAACTATTATTATTATCCTTATTACTATTATTATTATCCTCAATACTATTATTATTATCGCTATAACTGTTATTATTATCCTTAATACTATTATTATTATCGCTATAACTGTTATTATTATTCTTGTTACTATTATTATTATCCCTATTCCTCTTGTCTCTCTCCTTATAACTATTATTATTATCGCTATAACTGTTATTATTATCCTTAATACTATTATTATTATCGCTATAACTGTTTTTATTATTCTTGTTACTATTATTATTATCGCTATAACTGTTGTTATTATTCTTATTACTATTGTTGCTATCCGTATTACTCTTGTCCTTATCCATATAACTATTATTATTAATCCTTATTACTATTATTATTATCGCTATAACTGTTATTATTATTGTTATTACTATTATTATTATCGCTATAACTGTTATTATTATCCTTATTCTATTGTTACTATCCGTATTACTCTCGTCTTTATCCTTATAACTATTATTATTATCGGTAATAACTGTTGTTATTATTCTTATTACTATTATTATTATCGGTAATAACTGTTGTTATTATTCTTATTACTATTATTATTATCGCTATTCCTCTTGTCTTTCTCCTTATAACTATTATTATTATCCTTATGTATTATTATTATTATCGCCATAACTGTTATTATTATTCTTGTTACTATATTATTATCGCTATAACTGTTATTATTATTCTTATTACTATTGTTGCTATCCGTATTACTCTTGTCTTTATTCATATAACTATTATTATTAATCCTTATTACTATTATTATTATCGCTATAACTGTTATTATTATTCTTGGCTACTATTATTATTATCCTCATTATTATTATTATTATCGCTATAACTGTTATTATTATGCTTAATACTATTATTATTATCGCTATAACTGTTATTATTATTCTTATTACTATTATTATTATCGCTATAACTGTTATTATTATTTGTTATTACTATTATTATTATCGCTATAACTGTTATTATTATGCTTATTCTATTGTTACTATCTCTATTACTCTTGTCTTTCTCCTTATAACTATTATCATTATCCTTATGACTATTATTATTATCGCTATAACTGTTATTATTATTCTTGTTACTATTATTACAGTCCGTATTACTCTTGCCTTTATCCTTAGTACTATTATTATTATCGCTATAACTGTTATTATTATTCTTGTTACTATTATTATTATCCCTATTCCTCTTGTCTTTCTCCTTATAACTATTATTATTATCCTTATTACTATTATTATTATCCTCAATACTATTATTATTATCGCTATAACTGTTATTAATATTCTTATTACTATTACTATTATCCGTATTCCTCTTGTCTTTATCCTTATAACTATTATTATTATCCTTATTATTATTATTATTATCGCTATAACTGTTCTTATTATTCTTGTTACTATTATTATTATCCCTATTCCTCTTGTCTTTTTCCTTAAAACTATTATTATTATCCTTATTATTATTATTATTATCGCTCTAACTGTTATTATTATCCTTATTACTATTATTATTATCGCTATAACTGTTATTATTATGTTTATTCTATTGTTACTATCTCTATTACTCTTGTCTTTCTCCTTATAACTATTATTATTATCCTTATAATTATTATTATTACCGCTATAACTGTTATTATTATTCTTGTTACTATTATTATTATCCCTATTCCTCTTGTCTTTCTCCTTATAACTATTATTATTATGGCTATAACTGTTACTATTATTCTTATTACTATTATTATTATCGCTATAACTGTCATTATTATGCTTATTCTATTGTTACTATCCGTATTACTCTTGCCTTTATCATTATAACTATTATTATTATCCTTATTATTATTATTATTATCGCTATAACTGTTATTATTATCCTTAATATTATTATTATTATCGCTATAACTGTTATTATTATTCTTTTTACTATTACTATTATCCCTATTCCTCTTGTCTTTATCCTTATAACTATTATTATTATCCTTATTATTATTATTATTATCGCTATAACTGTTATTATTATCCTTATTACTATTATTATTATTGCTATAACTGTTATTATTATGCTTATTCCATTGTTACTATCTCTATTACTCTTGTCTTTCTCCTTATAACTATTATTATTATCCTTATAATTATTATTATTACCGCTATAACTGTTGCTATTATTCTTGTTACTATTTTTATTATCCCTATTCCTCTTGTCTTTCTCCTTATAACTATTATTATTATGGCTATAACTGTTATTATTATTCTTATTACTATTATTATTATCGCTATAACTGTTATAATTATGCTTATTCTATTGTTACTATCCGTATTACTCTTGCCTTTATCATTATAACTATTATTATTATTATTATCGCTATAACTGTTATTATTATGCTTATTCTATTGTTACTATCTCTATTACTCGTGTCTTTCTCCTTATAACTATTATTATTATCCTTATTACTATTATTATTATCCTCAATACTATTATTATTATCGCTATAGCTGTTATTAATATTCTTATTACTATTACTATTATCCGTATTCCTCTTGTCTTTATCCTTATAACTATTATTATTACCGCTATATCTGTTATTATTATTCTTGTTACTATTATTATTATCCCTATTCCTCTTGTCTTTCTCCTTATAACTATTATTATTATCCCTATTCCTCTTGCCTTTCTCCTTATAACTATTATTATTATCCTTATTATTATTATTATTATCGCCATAACTGTTATTATTATTCTTGTTACTATTATTACAGTCCGTATTACTCTTGCCTTTATCCTTATTACTACTATTATTATCGCTATGACTGTTATTATTCTTGTTATTTCTATTATTATTATCGCTATAACTGTTATTATTATGCTTATTCTATTGTTACTATCCGTATTACTCTTCCCTTTATCCTTATAACTATTATTATTATCGCTATAACTGTTATTATTATCCTTAATACTATTATTATTATCGCTATAACTGTTATTATTATTCTTGTTACTATTATTATTATCCCTATTCCTCTTGTCTCTCTCCTTATAACTATTATTATTATCGCTATAACTGTTATTATTATCCTTAATACTATTATTATTATCGCTATAACTGTTTTTATTATTCTTGTTACTATTATTATTATCGCTATAACTGTTATTATTATCCTTAATACTATTATTATTATCGCTATAACTGTTATTATTATTCTTATTACTATTATTATTATCGCTATAACTGTTTTATTATTATGCTTATTCTATTGTTACTATCCGTATTACTCTTGCCTTTATCATTATAACTATTATTATTATCCTTATTATTATTATTATTATCGCTATAACTGTTATTATTATTCTTGTTACTATTATTATTATCCCTATTCCTCTTGTCTTTCTCCTTATAACTATTATTATTATCCTTATTATTATTATTATTATCGCTATAACTGTTACTATTATTCTTGTTGCTATTATTATTATCCCTATTCCTCTTGTCTTTATCCTTATAACTATTATTATTATCCTTATTATTATTATTATTATCGCTATAACTGTTATTATTATTCTTGTTACTATTGTTACTGTCCGTATTACTCTTGCCTTTATCCTTAATACTATTATTATTACCGCTATAACTGTTATTATTATTCTTGTTACTATTATTACTGTCCGTATTACTCTTGCCTTTATCCTTAATACTATTATTATTACCGCTATAACTGTTATTATTATTCTTGTTACTATTATTATTATCCCTATTCCTCTTGTCTTTCTCCTTATAACTATCATTATTATGGCTATAACTGTTACTATTATTCTTATTACTATTATTATTATCGCTATAACTGTCATTATTATGCTTATTCTATTGTTACTATCCGTATTACTCTTGCCTTTATCATTATAACTATAATTATTATCCTTATTATTATTATTATTATCGCTATAACTGTTATTATTATCCTTATTACTATTATTATTATCGCTATAACTGTTATTATTATCCTTAATATTATTATTATTATCGCTATAACTGTTATTATTATTCTTTTTACTATTACTATTATCCCTATTCCTCTTGTCTTTATCCTTATAACTATTATTATTATCCTTATTATTATTATTATTATCGCTATAACTGTTATTATTATCCTTATTACTATTATTATTATTGCTATAACTGTTATTATTATGCTTATTCCATTGTTACTATCTCTATTACTCTTGTCTTTCTCCTTATAACTATTATTATTATCCTTATTATTATTATTATTATCGCTATAACTGTTATTATTATCCTTATTACTATTATTATTATTGCTATAACTGTTATTATTATGCTTATTCCATTGTTACTATCTCTATTACTCTTGTCTTTCTCCTTATAACTATTATTATTATCCTTATTATTATTATTATTGTCGCTATAACTGTTATTATTATTCTTATTACTATTATTATTATCCCTATTGCCCTTGTCTTTATCCTTATAACTATTATTATTATCCTTATTACTATTATTATTATCGCTGTAACTGTTATTATTATCCTTAATACTATTATTATTATCGCTATAACTGTTATTATTATTGTTATTACTATTATTATTATCGCTATAACTGTTATTATTATGCTTATTCTATTGTTACTATCCGTATTACTCTTGCCTTTATCATTATAACTATTATTATTATCCTTATTATTATTATTATTATCGCTATAACTGTTATTATTATCCTTCATATTATTATTATTATCGCTATAACTGTTATTATTATTCTTATTACTATTACTATTATCCCTATTCCTCTTGTCTTTATCCTTATAACTATTATTATTATCCTTATTATTATTATTATTATCGCTATAACTGTTATTATTATCCTTATTACTATTATTATTATCCCTATTGCCCTTGTCTTTATCCTTATAACTATTATTATTATCCTTATTACTATTATTATTATCGCTATAACTGTTATTATTATCCTTAATACTATTATTATTATCGCTATAACTGTTACTATTATTCATGTTGCTATTATTATTATCCCTATTCCTCTTGTCTTTCTCCTTATAACTGCTATTATTATGCTTATTATTATTATTATTATCGCTATAACTGTTATTATTATTCTTGTTACTATTATTACTGTCCGTATTACTCTTGCCTTTATCCTTAATACTATTATTATTATCGCTATAACTGTTCTTATTATTCTTGTTACTATTACTATTATCCCCATTCCTCTTTTCTTTATCCTTATAACTATTATTATTATCCTCTTTATTATCATTATTATCGCTATAACTGTTATTATTATGCTTATTCTATTGTTACTATCCCTATTACTCTTGTCTATATCCTTATAACTATTATTATTATCCTTATTACTATTATTATTATCGGTATAACTGTTATTATTATTCTTGTTACTATTATTACTGTCCGTATTACTCTTGCCTTTATCCTTAATACTATTATTATTATCGCTATAACTGTTATTATTATTCTTATTACTATTGTTACTATCCGTATTACTCTTGTCTTTATCCATATAACTATTATTATTAATCCTTATTACTATTATTATTATGGCTATAGCTGTTATTATTATTGTTATTACTATTATTATTATCGCTATAACTGTTATTATTATGCTTATTCTATTGTTACTATCCCTATTACTCTTGTATTTATCCTTATAACTATTATTATTATTCTTATTACTATTATTATTATCGCTTTAACTGTTATTATTATTCTTATTACTATTATTATTATCGCTATAACTGTTATTATTATTCTTTTTACTATTACTATTATCCCTATTCCTCTTGTCTTTATCCTTATAACTATTATTATTATCCTTATTATTATTATTATTATCGCTATAACTGTTATTATTATTCTTGTTACTATTATTATTTTCCCTATTCCTCTTGTCTTTCTCCTTATAACTATTATTATTATCCTTATTATTATTATTATTATCGCTATAACTGTTATTATTATTCTTTTTACTATTACTATTATCCCTATTCCTCTTGTCTTTATCCTTATAACTATTATTATTATCCTTATTATTATTATTATTATCGCTATAACTGTTATTATTATCCTTATTACTATTATTATTATTGCTATAACTGTTATTATTATGCTTATTCCATTGTTACTATCTCTATTACTCTTGTCTTTCTCCTTATAACTATTATTATTATCCTTATAATTATTATTATTACCGCTATAACTGTTGCTATTATTCCTGTTACTATTTTTATTATCCCTATTCCTCTTGTCTTTCTCCTTATAACTATTATTATTATGGCTATAACTGTTATTATTATTCTTATTACTATTATTATTATCGCTATAACTGTTATAATTATGCTTATTCTATTGTTACTATCCGTATTACTCTTGCCTTTATCATTATAACTATTATTATTATTATTATCGCTATAACTGTTATTATTATGCTTATTCTATTGTTGCTATCTCTATTACTCGTGTCTTTCTCCTTATAACTATTATTATTATCCTTATTACTATTATTATTATCCTCAATACTATTATTATTATCGCTATAACTGTTATTATTATCCTTAATACTATTATTATTATCGCTATAACTGTTATTATTATTCTTGTTACTATTATTATTATCCCTATTCCTCTTGTCTCTCTCCTTATAACTATTATTATTATCGCTATAACTGTTATTATTATCCTTAATACTATTATTATTATCGCTATAACTGTTTTTATTATTCTTGTTACTATTATTATTATCGCTATAACTGTTGTTATTATTCTTATTACTATTGTTGCTATCCGTATTACTCTTGTCCTTATCCATATAACTATTATTATTAATCCTTATTACTATTATTATTATCGCTATAACTGTTATTATTATTGTTATTACTATTATTATTATCGCTATAACTGTTATTATTATCCTTATTCTATTGTTACTATCCGTATTACTCTCGTCTTTATCCTTATAACTATTATTATTATCGGTAATAACTGTTGTTATTATTCTTATTACTATTATTATTATCGGTAATAACTGTTGTTATTATTCTTATTACTATTATTATTATCGCTATTCCTCTTGTCTTTCTCCTTATAACTATTATTATTATCCTTATTATTATTATTATTATCGCCATAACTGTTATTATTATTCTTGTTACTATTATTATTATCGCTATAACTGTTATTATTATTCTTATTACTATTGTTGCTATCCGTATTACTCTTGTCTTTATTCATATAACTATTATTATTAATCCTTATTACTATTATTATTATCGCTATAACTGTTATTATTATTCTTGCTACTATTATTATTATCCTCATTATTATTATTATTATCGCTATAACTGTTATTATTATGCTTAATACTATTATTATTATCGCTATAACTGTTATTATTATTCTTATTACTATTATTATTATCGCTATAACTGTTATTATTATTGTTATTACTATTATTATTATCGCTATAACTGTTATTATTATGCTTATTCTATTGTTACTATCTCTATTACTCTTGTCTTTCTCCTTATAACTATTATCATTATCCTTATGACTATTATTATTATCGCTATAACTGTTATTATTATTCTTGTTACTATTATTACAGTCCGTATTACTCTTGCCTTTATCCTTAGTACTATTATTATTATCGCTATAACTGTTATTATTATTCTTGTTACTATTATTATTATCCCTATTCCTCTTGTCTTTCTCCTTATAACTATTATTATTATCCTTATTACTATTATTATTATCCTCAATACTATTATTATTATCGCTATAACTGTTATTAATATTCTTATTACTATTACTATTATCCGTATTCCTCTTGTCTTTATCCTTATAACTATTATTATTATCCTTATTATTATTATTATTATCGCTATAACTGTTCTTATTATTCTTGTTACTATTATTATTATCCCTATTCCTCTTGTCTTTTTCCTTAAAACTATTATTATTATCCTTATTATTATTATTATTATCGCTCTAACTGTTATTATTATCCTTATTACTATTATTATTATCGCTATAACTGTTATTATTATGTTTATTCTATTGTTACTATCTCTATTACTCTTGTCTTTCTCCTTATAACTATTATTATTATCCTTATAATTATTATTATTACCGCTATAACTGTTATTATTATTCTTGTTACTATTATTATTATCCCTATTCCTCTTGTCTTTCTCCTTATAACTATTATTATTATGGCTATAACTGTTACTATTATTCTTATTACTATTATTATTATCGCTATAACTGTCATTATTATGCTTATTCTATTGTTACTATCCGTATTACTCTTGCCTTTATCATTATAACTATTATTATTATCCTTATTATTATTATTATTATCGCTATAACTGTTATTATTATTCTTTTTACTATTACTATTATCCCTATTCCTCTTGTCTTTATCCTTATAACTATTATTATTATCCTTATTATTATTATTATTATCGCTATAACTGTTATTATTATCCTTATTACTATTATTATTATTGCTATAACTGTTATTATTATGCTTATTCCATTGTTACTATCTCTATTACTCTTGTCTTTCTCCTTATAACTATTATTATTATCCTTATAATTATTATTATTACCGCTATAACTGTTGCTATTATTCTTGTTACTATTTTTATTATCCCTATTCCTCTTGTCTTTCTCCTTATAACTATTATTATTATGGCTATAACTGTTATTATTATTCTTCTTACTTTTATTATTATCGCTATAACTGTTATAATTATGCTTATTCTATTGTTACTATCCGTATTACTCTTGCCTTTATCATTATAACTATTATTATTATTATTATCGCTATAACTGTTATTATTATGCTTATTCTATTGTTACTATCTCTATTACTCGTGTCTTTCTCCTTATAACTATTATTATTATCCTTATTACTATTATTATTATCCTCAATACTATTATTATTATCGCTATAACTGTTATTAATATTCTTATTACTATTACTATTATCCGTATTCCTCTTGTCTTTATCCTTATAACTATTATTATTACCGCTATATCTGTTATTATTATTCTTGTTACTATTATTATTATCCCTATTCCTCTTGTCTTTCTCCTTATAACTATTATTATTATCCTTATTACTATTATTATTATCGCTATAACTGTTATTAATATTCTTATTACTATTACTATTATCCGTATTCCTCTTGTCTTTATCCTTATAACTATTATTATTATCCTTATTATTATTATTATTATCGCTATAACTGTTATTATCATGCTTATTCTATTGTTACTATCTCTATTACTCTTGTCTTTATCCTTATAACTATTATCATTATCCTCAATACTATTATTATTATCGCTATAACTGTTATTAATATTCTTATTACTATTACTATTATCCGTATTCCTCTTGTCTTTATCCTTATAACTATTATTATTACCGCTATATCTGTTATTATTATTCTTGTTACTATTATTATTATCCCTATTCCTCTTGTCTTTCTCCTTATAACTATTATTATTATCCTTATTATTATTATTATTATCGCTATAACTGTTCTTATTATTCTTGTTACTATTATTATTATCCCTATTCCTCTTGTCTTTCTCCTTAAAACTATTATTATTATCCTTATTATTATTATTATTATCGCTATAACTGTTATTATTATCCTTATTACTATTATTATTATCGCTATAACTGTTATTATTATGTTTATTCTATTGTTACTATCTCTATTACTCTTGTCTTTCTCCTTATAACTATTATTATTATCCTTATAATTATTATTATTACCGCTATAACTGTTATTATTATTCTTGTTACTATTATTATTATCCCTATTCCTCTTGTCTTTCTCCTTATAACTATTATTATTATGGCTATAACTGTTACTATTATTCTTATTACTATTATTATTATCGCTATAACTGTCATTATTATGCTTATTCTATTGTTACTATCCGTATTACTCTTGCCTTTATCATTATAACTATTATTATTATCCTTATTATTATTATTATTATCGCTATAACTGTTATTATTATTCTTTTTACTATTACTATTATCCCTATTCCTCTTGTCTTTATCCTTATAACTATTATTATTATCCTTATTATTATTATTATTATCGCTATAACTGTTATTATTATCCTTATTACTATTATTATTATTGCTATAACTGTTATTATTATGCTTATTCCATCGTTACTATCTCTATTACTCTTGTCTTTCTCCTTATAACTATTATTATTATCCTTATAATTATTATTATTACCGCTATAACTGTTGCTATTATTCTTGTTACTATTTTTATTATCCCTATTCCTCTTGTCTTTCTCCTTATAACTATTATTATTATGGCTATAACTGTTATTATTATTCTTCTTACTATTATTATTATCGCTATAACTGTTATAATTATGCTTATTCTATTGTTACTATCCGTATTACTCTTGCCTTTATCATTATAACTATTATTATTATTATTATCGCTATAACTGTTATTATTATGCTTATTCTATTGTTACTATCTCTATTACTCGTGTCTTTCTCCTTATAACTATTATTATTATCCTTATTACTATTATTATTATCCTCAATACTATTATTATTATCGCTATAACTGTTATTAATATTCTTATTACTATTACTATTATCCGTATTCCTCTTGTCTTTATCCTTATAACTATTATTATTACCGCTATATCTGTTATTATTATTCTTGTTACTATTATTATTATCCCTATTCCTCTTGTCTTTCTCCTTATAACTATTATTATTATCCCTATTCCTCTTGCCTTTCTCCTTATAACTATTATTATTATCCTTATTATTATTATTATTATCGCTATAACTGTTATTATTATTCTTGTTACTATTATTACAGTCCGTATTACTCTTGCCTTTATCCTTATTACTACTATTATTATCGCTATGACTGTTATTATTCTTGTTATTTCTATTATTATTATCGCTATAACTGTTATTATTATGCTTATTCTATTGTTACTATCCGTATTACTCTACCCTTTATCCTTATAACTATTATTATTATCGCTATAACTGTTATTATTATCCTTAATACTATTATTATTATCGCTATAACTGTTATTATTATTCTTGTTACTATTATTATTATCCCTATTCCTCTTGTCTCTCTCCTTATAACTATTATTATTATCGCTATAACTGTTATTATTATCCTTAATACTATTATTATTATCGCTATAACTGTTTTTATTATTCTTGTTACTATTATTATTCTCGCTATAACTGTTGTTATTATTCTTATTACTATTGTTGCTATCCGTATTACTCTTGTCCTTATCCATATAACTATTATTATTAATCCTTATTACTATTATTATTATCGCCATAACTGTTATTATTATTGTTATTACTATTATTATTATCGCTATAACTGTTATTATTATCCTTATTCTATTGTTACTATCCGTATTACTCTCGTCTTTATCCTTATAACTATTATTATTATCGGTAATAACTGTTGTTATTATTCTTATTACTATTATTATTATCGGTAATAACTGCTGTTATTATTCTTATTACTATTATTATTATCGCTATAACTGTTATTATTATGCTTATTCTATTGTTACTATCTCTATTACTTTTGTCTTTCTCCTTATAACTATTATTATTATCCTTATTATTATTATTATTATCGCTATAACTGTTATTACTATCCATATTACTATTATTATTATCGCTATAACTATTATTATTATGCTTATTCTATTGTTACTATCTCTATTACTCCTGTCTTTATCCTTATAACTATTATCATTATCCTTATGACTATTATTATTATCGCTATAACTGTTATTATTATTCTTGTTACTATTATTACAGTCCGTATTACTCTTGCCTTTATCCTTAGTACTATTATTATTATCGCTATAACTGTTATTATTATTCTTGTTACTATTATTATTATCCCTATTCCTCTTGTCTTTCTCCTTATAACTATTATTATTATCCTTATTACTATTATTATTATCCTCAATACTATTATTATTATCGCTATAACTGTTATTATTATTGTTATTACTATTATTATTATCGCTATAACTGTTATTATTATGCTTATTCCATTGTTACTATCTCTATTACTCTTGTCTTTCTCCTTATAACTATTATTATTATCCTTATTATTATTATTATTATCCCTATAATTGTTATTACTATCCATATTACTATTATTATTATCGCTATAACTATTATTATTATGCTTATTCTATTGTTACTATCTCTATTACTCCTGTCTTTATCCTTATAACTATTATCATTATCCTTATGACTATTATTATTATCGCTATAACTGTTATTATTATTCTTGTTACTATTATTACAGTCCGTATTACTCTTGCCTTTATCCTTAGTACTATTATTATTATCGCTATAACTGTTATTATTATTCTTGTTACTATTATTATTATCCCTATTCCTCTTGTCTTTCTCCTTATAACTATTATTATTATCCTTATTACTATTATTATTATCCTCAATACTATTATTATTATCGCTATAACTGTTATTAATATTCTTATTACTATTACTATTATCCGTATTCCTCTTGTCTTTATCCTTATAACTATTATTATTATCCTTATTATTATTATTATTATCGCTATAACTGTTATTATCATGCTTATTCTATTGTTACTATCTCTATTACTCTTGTCTTTATCCTTATAACTATTATCATTATCCTCAATACTATTATTATTATCGCTATAACTGTTATTAATATTCTTATTACTATTACTATTATCCGTATTCCTCTTGTCTTTATCCTTATAACTATTATTATTACCGCTATATCTGTTATTATTATTCTTGTTACTATTATTATTATCCCTATTCCTCTTGTCTTTCTCCTTATAACTATTATTATTATCCTTATTATTATTATTATTATCGCTATAACTGTTCTTATTACTCTTGTTACTATTATTATTATCCCTATTCCTCTTGTCTTTCTCCTTAAAACTATTATTATTATCCTTATTATTATTATTATTATCGCTATAACTGTTATTATTATCCTTATTACTATTATTATTATCGCTATAACTGTTATTATTATGTTTATTCTATTGTTACTATCTCTATTACTCTTGTCTTTCTCCTTATAACTATTATTATTATCCTTATAATTATTATTATTACCGCTATAACTGTTATTATTATTCTTGTTACTATTATTATTATCCCTATTCCTCTTGTCTTTCTCCTTATAACTATTATTATTATGGCTATAACTGTTACTATTATTCTTATTACTATTATTATTATCGCTATAACTGTCATTATTATGCTTATTCTATTGTTACTATCCGTATTACTCTTGCCTTTATCATTATAACTATTATTATTATCCTTATTATTATTATTATTATCGCTATAACTGTTATTATTATTCTTTTTACTATTACTATTATCCCTATTCCTCTTGTCTTTATCCTTATAACTATTATTATTATCCTTATTATTATTATTATTATCGCTATAACTGTTATTATTATCCTTATTACTATTATTATTATTGCTATAACTGTTATTATTATGCTTATTCCATTGTTACTATCTCTATTACTCTTGTCTTTCTCCTTATAACTATTATTATTATCCTTATAATTATTATTATTACCGCTATAACTGTTGCTATTATTCTTGTTACTATTTTTATTATCCCTATTCCTCTTGTCTTTCTCCTTATAACTATTATTATTATGGCTATAACTGTTATTATTATTCTTCTTACTATTATTATTATCGCTATAACTGTTATAATTATGCTTATTCTATTGTTACTATCCGTATTACTCTTGCCTTTATCATTATAACTATTATTATTATTATTATCGCTATAACTGTTATTATTATGCTTATTCTATTGTTACTATCTCTATTACTCGTGTCTTTCTCCTTATAACTATTATTATTATCCTTATTACTATTATTATTATCCTCAATACTATTATTATTATCGCTATAACTGTTATTAATATTCTTATTACTATTACTATTATCCGTATTCCTCTTGTCTTTATCCTTATAACTATTATTATTACCGCTATATCTGTTATTATTATTCTTGTTACTATTATTATTATCCCTATTCCTCTTGTCTTTCTCCTTATAACTATTATTATTATCCCTATTCCTCTTGCCTTTCTCCTTATAACTATTATTATTATCCTTATTATTATTATTATTATCGCTATAACTGTTATTATTATTCTTGTTACTATTATTACAGTCCGTATTACTCTTGCCTTTATCCTTATTACTACTATTATTATCGCTATGACTGTTATTATTCTTGTTATTTCTATTATTATTATCGCTATAACTGTTATTATTATGCTTATTCTATTGTTACTATCCGTATTACTCTACCCTTTATCCTTATAACTATTATTATTATCGCTATAACTGTTATTATTATCCTTAATACTATTATTATTATCGCTATAACTGTTATTATTATTCTTGTTACTATTATTAGTATCCCTATTCCTCTTGTCTCTCTCCTTATAACTATTATTATTATCGCTATAACTGTTATTATTATCCTTAATACTATTATTATTATCGCTATAACTGTTTTTATTATTCTTGTTACTATTATTATTATCGCTATAACTGTTGTTATTATTCTTATTACTATTGTTGCTATCCGTATTACTCTTGTCCTTATCCATATAACTATTATTATTAATCCTTATTACTATTATTATTATCGCCATAACTGTTATTATTATTGTTATTACTATTATTATTATCGCTATAACTGTTATTAATATCCTTATTCTATTGTTACTATCCGTATTACTCTCGTCTTTATCCTTATAACTATTATTATTATCGGTAATAACTGTTGTTATTATTCTTATTACTATTATTATTATCGGTAATAACTGCTGTTATTATTCTTATTACTATTATTATTATCGCTATAACTGTTATTATTATGCTTATTCTATTGTTACTATCTCTATTACTTTTGTCTTTCTCCTTATAACTATTATTATTATCCTTATTATTATTATTATTATCGCTATAACTGTTATTACTATCCATATTACTATTATTATTATCGCTATAACTATTATTATTATGCTTATTCTATTGTTACTATCTCTATTACTCCTGTCTTTATCCTTATAACTATTATCATTATCCTTATGACTATTATTATTATCGCTATAACTGTTATTATTATTCTTGTTACTATTATTACAGTCCGTATTACTCTTGCCTTTATCCTTAGTACTATTATTATTATCGCTATAACTGTTATTATTATTCTTGTTACTATTATTATTATCCCTATTCCTCTTGTCTTTCTCCTTATAACTATTATTATTATCCTTATTACTATTATTATTATCCTCAATACTATTATTATTATCGCTATAACTGTTATTATTATTGTTATTACTATTATTATTATCGCTATAACTGTTATTATTATGCTTATTCCATTGTTACTATCTCTATTACTCTTGTCTTTCTCCTTATAACTATTATTATTATCCTTATTATTATTATTATTATCCCTATAATTGTTATTACTATCCATATTACTATTATTATTATCGCTATAACTATTATTATTATGCTTATTCTATTGTTACTATCTCTATTACTCCTGTCTTTATCCTTATAACTATTATCATTATCCTTATGACTATTATTATTATCGCTATAACTGTTATTATTATTCTTGTTACTATTATTACAGTCCGTATTACTCTTGCCTTTATCCTTAGTACTATTATTATTATCGCTATAACTGTTATTATTATTCTTGTTACTATTATTATTATCCCTATTCCTCTTGTCTTTCTCCTTATAACTATTATTATTATCCTTATTATTATTATTATTATCGCTATAACTGTTACTATTATTCTTGTTGCTATTATTATTATCCCTATTCCTCTTGTCTTTCTCCTTATAACTATTATTATTATCCTTATTATTATTATTATTATCGCCATAACTGTTATTATTATTCTTGTTACTATTATTATTATCGCTATAACTGTTATTATTATTCTTATTACTATTGTTGCTATCCGTATTACTCTTGTCTTTATCCTTATAACTATTATTATTATCGGTAATAACTGTTGTTATTATTCTTATTACTATTATTATTATCGGTAATAACTGTTATTATTATTGTTATTACTATTATTATTATCGCTATAACTGTTATTATTATGCTTATTCTATTGTTACTATCTCTATTACTCTTGTCTTTCTCCTTATAACTATTATCATTATCCTTATGACTATTATTATTATCGCTATAACTGTTATTATTATTCTTGTTACTATTATTACAGTCCGTATTACTCTTGCCTTTATCCTTAGTACTATTATTATTATCGCTATAACTGTTATTATTATTCTTGTTACTATTATTATTATCCCTATTCCTCTTGTCTTTCTCCTTATAACTATTATTATTATCCTTATTACTATTATTATTATCCTCAATACTATTATTATTATCGCTATAACTGTTATTAATATTCTTATTACTATTACTATTATCCGTATTCCTCTTGTCTTTATCCTTATAACTATTATTATTATCCTTATAATTATTATTATTATCGCTATAACTGTTATTATCATGCTTATTCTATTGTTACTATCTCCATTACTCTTGTCTTTATCCTTATAACTATTATCATTATCCTCAATACTATTATTATTATCGCTATAACTGTTATTAATATTCTTATTACTATTACTATTATCCGTATTCCTCTTGTCTTTATCCTTATAACTATTATTATTACCGCTATATCTGTTATTATTATTCTTGTTACTCTTATTATTATCCCTATTCCTCTTGTCTTTCTCCTTATAACTATTATTATTATCCTTATTATTATTATTATTATCGCTATAACTGTTCTTATTATTCTTGTTACTATTATTATTATCCCTATTCCTCTTGTCTTTCTCCTTAAAACTATTATTATTATCGCTATAACTGTTATTATTATCCTTATTACTATTATTATTATCGCTATAACTGTTATTATTATGCTTATTCTATTGTTACTATCCGTATTACTCTTGACTTTATCATTATAACTATTATTATTATCGCTATAACTGTTATTATTATTCTTATTACTATTACTCTTATCCCTATTCCTCTTGTATTTATCCTTATAACTATTATTATTATCCTTATTGTTATTATTATTATCGCTATAACTGTTATTACTATCTATATTACTATTATTATTATCGCTATAACTATTATTATTATGCTTATTCTATTGTTACTATCTCTATTACTCCTGTATTTATCCTTATAACTATTATCATTATCCTTATGACTATTATTATTATCGCTATAACTGTTATTATTATTCTTGTTACTATTATTATTATCCCTATTCCTCTTGTCTTTCTCCTTATAACTATTATTATTATCCTTATTATTATTATTATTATCGCTATAACTGTTATTATTATTCTTATTACTATTATTATTATCCTTACTACAATTATTATTATCCTCAATACTATTATTATTATCGCTATAACTGTTATTATTATCCTTATTACTATTATTATTATCGCTATAACTGTTACTATTATTCTTGTTGCTATTATTATTATCCCTATTCCTCTTGTCTTTCTCCTTATAATTATTATTATTATCGCTATAACTGTTATTATTATTCTTATTACTATTGTTGCTATCCGTATTACTCTTGTCTTTATCCATATAACTATTATTATTAATCCTTATTACTATTATTATTATCGCTATGACTGTTATTATTCTTGTTATTTCTATTATTATTATCGCTATAACTGTTATTATTATGCTTATTCTATTGTTACTATCCGTATTACTCTTCCCTTTATCCTTATGACTATTATTATTATCGCTATAACTGTTATTATTATTCTCGTTACTATTATTATTATCCCTATTCCTCTTGTCTTTCCCCTTATAACTATTATTATTATCGCTATAACTGTTATTATTATCCTTAATACTATTATTATTATCAGTATAACTGTTATTATTATTCTTACTACTATTGTTACTATCCGTATTACTCTCGTCTTTATCCATATAACTATTATTATTTATTCCTTATTACTATTATTATTATAGCTATAACTGTTATTATTATTGTTATTACTATTATTATTATCGCTATAACTGTTATTATTATCCTTAATACTATTATTATTATCGCTATAACTGTTATTATTATTCTTGTTACTATTATTATTATCCCTATTCCTCTTGTCTTTCCCCTTATAACTATTATTATTATCGCTATAACTGTTATTATTATCCTTAATACTATTATTATTATCAGTATAACTGTTATTATTATTCTTATTACTATTACTATTATCCCTATTCCTCTTGTCTTTATCCTTATAACTATTATTATTATCTCTATAAGTGCTCTTATTATCATTCCTACTGTTATTATTATCGCTATAACTGTTATTATTATCCTTAATACTATTTCTATTATCGCTATAACTGTTATTCTTATTCTTGTTACTATTATTATTATCCCTATTCCTCTTGTCTTTCCCCTTATAACTATTATTATTGTCGCTATAACTGTTATTATTATCTTTATTACTATTATTATTATCGCTATAACTGTTATTATTATTCTTGTTACTATTATTACTGTCCGTATTACTCTTGCCTTTATCCTTAATACTATTATTATTTTCGCTATAACTGTTGTTATTATTCTTGTTACTATTTTTATTATCCCTATTCCTCTTGTCTTTCTCCTGATAACTATTATTATTATCGCTATAACTGTTATTATTATCCTTAATACTATTATTATTATCAGTATAACTGTTATTATTATTCTTATTACTATTGTTACTATCCGTATTACTCTTGTCTTTACCCATATAACTATGATTATTAATCCTTGTTACTATTATTATTATCGCTATAACTGTTATTATTATTGTTATTACTATTATTATTATCGCTATAACTGTTATTATTATTCTTATTACTTTTACTATTATCCCTATTCCTCTTGTATTTATCCTTTTAACTATTATTATTATCCTTATTATTATTAGTATTATCGCTATAACTGTTATTATTATGCTTATTCTATTGTTACTATCTCTATTACTCGTGTCTTTCTCCTTATAACTATTATTATTATCCTTATTACTATTATTATTATCCTCAATACTATTATTATTATCGCTATAACTGTTATTAATATTCTTATTACTATTACTATTATCCGTATTCCTCTTGTCTTTATCCTTATAACTATTATTATTACCGCTATATCTGTTATTATTATTCTTGTTACTATTATTATTATCCCTATTCCTCTTGTCTTTCTCCTTATAACTATTATTATTATCCCTATTCCTCTTGCCTTTCTCCTTATAACTATTATTATTATCCTTATTATTATTATTATTATCGCTATAACTGTTATTATTATTCTTGTTACTATTATTACAGTCCGTATTACTCTTGCCTTTATCCTTATTACTACTATTATTATCGCTATGACTGTTATTATTCTTGTTATTTCTATTATTATTATCGCTATAACTGTTATTATTATGCTTATTCTATTGTTACTATCCGTATTACTCTACCCTTTATCCTTATAACTATTATTATTATCGCTATAACTGTTATTATTATCCTTAATACTATTATTATTATCGCTATAACTGTTATTATTATTCTTGTTACTATTATTATTATCCCTATTCCTCTTGTCTCTCTCCTTATAACTATTATTATTATCGCTATAACTGTTATTATTATCCTTAATACTATTATTATTATCGCTATAACTGTTTTTATTATTCTTGTTACTATTATTATTATCGCTATAACTGTTGTTATTATTCTTATTACTATTGTTGCTATCCGTATTACTCTTGTCCTTATCCATATAACTATTATTATTAATCCTTATTACTATTATTATTATCGCCATAACTGTTATTATTATTGTTATTACTATTATTATTATCGCTATAACTGTTATTAATATCCTTATTCTATTGTTACTATCCGTATTACTCTCGTCTTTATCCTTATAACTATTATTATTATCGGTAATAACTGTTGTTATTATTCTTATTACTATTATTATTATCGGTAATAACTGCTGTTATTATTCTTATTACTATTATTATTATCGCTATAACTGTTATTATTATGCTTATTCTATTGTTACTATCTCTATTACTTTTGTCTTTCTCCTTATAACTATTATTATTATCCTTATTATTATTATTATTATCGCTATAACTGTTATTACTATCCATATTACTATTATTATTATCGCTATAACTATTATTATTATGCTTATTCTATTGTTACTATCTCTATTACTCCTGTCTTTATCCTTATAACTATTATCATTATCCTTATGACTATTATTATTATCGCTATAACTGTTATTATTATTCTTGTTACTATTATTACAGTCCGTATTACTCTTGCCTTTATCCTTAGTACTATTATTATTATCGCTATAACTGTTATTATTATTCTTGTTACTATTATTATTATCCCTATTCCTCTTGTCTTTCTCCTTATAACTATTATTATTATCCTTATTACTATTATTATTATCCTCAATACTATTATTATTATCGCTATAACTGTTATTATTATTGTTATTACTATTATTATTATCGCTATAACTGTTATTATTATGCTTATTCCATTGTTACTATCTCTATTACTCTTGTCTTTCTCCTTATAACTATTATTATTATCCTTATTATTATTATTATTATCCCTATAATTGTTATTACTATCCATATTACTATTATTATTATCGCTATAACTATTATTATTATGCTTATTCTATTGTTACTATCTCTATTACTCCTGTCTTTATCCTTATAACTATTATCATTATCCTTATGACTATTATTATTATCGCTATAACTGTTATTATTATTCTTGTTACTATTATTACAGTCCGTATTACTCTTGCCTTTATCCTTAGTACTATTATTATTATCGCTATAACTGTTATTATTATTCTTGTTACTATTATTATTATCCCTATTCCTCTTGTCTTTCTCCTTATAACTATTATTATTATCCTTATTATTATTATTATTATCGCTATAACTGTTACTATTATTCTTGTTGCTATTATTATTATCCCTATTCCTCTTGTCTTTCTCCTTATAACTATTATTATTATCCTTATTATTATTATTATTATCGCCATAACTGTTATTATTATTCTTGTTACTATTATTATTATCGCTATAACTGTTATTATTATTCTTATTACTATTGTTGCTATCCGTATTACTCTTGTCTTTATCCTTATAACTATTATTATTATCGGTAATAACTGTTGTTATTATTCTTATTACTATTATTATTATCGGTAATAACTGTTATTATTATTGTTATTACTATTATTATTATCGCTATAACTGTTATTATTATGCTTATTCTATTGTTACTATCTCTATTACTCTTGTCTTTCTCCTTATAACTATTATCATTATCCTTATGACTATTATTATTATCGCTATAACTGTTATTATTATTCTTGTTACTATTATTACAGTCCGTATTACTCTTGCCTTTATCCTTAGTACTATTATTATTATCGCTATAACTGTTATTATTATTCTTGTTACTATTATTATTATCCCTATTCCTCTTGTCTTTCTCCTTATAACTATTATTATTATCCTTATTACTATTATTATTATCCTCAATACTATTATTATTATCGCTATAACTGTTATTAATATTCTTATTACTATTACTATTATCCGTATTCCTCTTGTCTTTATCCTTATAACTATTATTATTATCCTTATTATTATTATTATTATCGCTATAACTGTTATTATCATGCTTATTCTATTGTTACTATCTCCATTACTCTTGTCTTTATCCTTATAACTATTATCATTATCCTCAATACTATTATTATTATCGCTATAACTGTTATTAATATTCTTATTACTATTACTATTATCCGTATTCCTCTTGTCTTTATCCTTATAACTATTATTATTACCGCTATATCTGTTATTATTATTCTTGTTACTCTTATTATTATCCCTATTCCTCTTGTCTTTCTCCTTATAACTATTATTATTATCCTTATTATTATTATTATTATCGCTATAACTGTTCTTATTATTCTTGTTACTATTATTATTATCCCTATTCCTCTTGTCTTTCTCCTTAAAACTATTATTATTATCGCTATAACTGTTATTATTATCCTTATTACTATTATTATTATCGCTATAACTGTTATTATTATGCTTATTCTATTGTTACTATCCGTATTACTCTTGACTTTATCATTATAACTATTATTATTATCGCTATAACTGTTATTATTATTCTTATTACTATTACTCTTATCCCTATTCCTCTTGTATTTATCCTTATAACTATTATTATTATCCTTATTATTATTATTATTATCGCTATAACTGTTATTACTATCTATATTACTATTATTATTATCGCTATAACTATTATTATTATGCTTATTCTATTGTTACTATCTCTATTACTCCTGTATTTATCCTTATAACTATTATCATTATCCTTATGACTATTATTATTATCGCTATAACTGTTATTATTATTCTTGTTACTATTATTATTATCCCTATTCCTCTTGTCTTTCTCCTTATAACTATTATTATTATCCTTATTATTATTATTATTATCGCTATAACTGTTATTATTATTCTTATTACTATTATTATTATCCTTACTACAATTATTATTATCCTCAATACTATTATTATTATCGCTATAACTGTTATTATTATCCTTATTACTATTATTATTATCGCTATAACTGTTACTATTATTCTTGTTGCTATTATTATTATCCCTATTCCTCTTGTCTTTCTCCTTATAATTATTATTATTATCGCTATAACTGTTATTATTATTCTTATTACTATTGTTGCTATCCGTATTACTCTTGTCTTTATCCATATAACTATTATTATTAATCCTTATTACTATTATTATTATCGCTATGACTGTTATTATTCTTGTTATTTCTATTATTATTATCGCTATAACTGTTATTATTATGCTTATTCTATTGTTACTATCCGTATTACTCTTCCCTTTATCCTTATGACTATTATTATTATCGCTATAACTGTTATTATTATTCTCGTTACTATTATTATTATCCCTATTCCTCTTGTCTTTCCCCTTATAACTATTATTATTATCGCTATAACTGTTATTATTATCCTTAATACTATTATTATTATCAGTATAACTGTTATTATTATTCTTACTACTATTGTTACTATCCGTATTACTCTCGTCTTTATCCATATAACTATTATTATTTATTCCTTATTACTATTATTATTATAGCTATAACTGTTATTATTATTGTTATTACTATTATTATTATCGCTATAACTGTTATTATTATCCTTAATACTATTATTATTATCGCTATAACTGTTATTATTATTCTTGTTACTATTATTATTATCCCTATTCCTCTTGTCTTTCCCCTTATAACTATTATTATTATCGCTATAACTGTTATTATTATCCTTAATACTATTATTATTATCAGTATAACTGTTATTATTATTCTTATTACTATTACTATTATCCCTATTCCTCTTGTCTTTATCCTTATAACTATTATTATTATCTCTATAAGTGCTCTTATTATCATTCCTACTGTTATTATTATCGCTATAACTGTTATTATTATCCTTAATACTATTTCTATTATCGCTATAACTGTTATTCTTATTCTTGTTACTATTATTATTATCCCTATTCCTCTTGTCTTTCCCCTTATAACTATTATTATTGTCGCTATAACTGTTATTATTATCTTTATTACTATTATTATTATCGCTATAACTGTTATTATTATTCTTGTTACTATTATTACTGTCCGTATTACTCTTGCCTTTATCCTTAATACTATTATTATTTTCGCTATAACTGTTGTTATTATTCTTGTTACTATTTTTATTATCCCTATTCCTCTTGTCTTTCTCCTGATAACTATTATTATTATCGCTATAACTGTTATTATTATCCTTAATACTATTATTATTATCAGTATAACTGTTATTATTATTCTTATTACTATTGTTACTATCCGTATTACTCTTGTCTTTACCCATATAACTATGATTATTAATCCTTGTTACTATTATTATTATCGCTATAACTGTTATTATTATTGTTATTACTATTATTATTATCGCTATAACTGTTATTATTATTCTTATTACTTTTACTATTATCCCTATTCCTCTTGTATTTATCCTTTTAACTATTATTATTATCCTTATTATTATTATTATTATCGCTATAACTGTTATTATTATCCTTATTACTATTATTATTATCGCTATATCTGTTATTATTATTCTTGTTGCGATTATTATTATCCCTATTCCTCTTGTCTTTCTCCTTATAACTATTATTATTATCCTTATTATTAGTATTATTCTCCTAATTACTATTATTATTGTCGCTATAACTGTTATTATTATTCTTGTTACTATTATTATTATCCCTATTCCTCTTGTCTTTCCCCTTATAACTATTATTATTATCGCTATAACTGTTATTATTATCCTTAATACTATTATTATTATCAGTATACCTGTTATTATTATTCTTATTACTATTGTTACTATCCGTATTACTCTCGTCTTTATCCATATAACTATTATTATTTATTCCTTATTACTATTATTATTATAGCTATAACTGTTATTATTATTCTTATTACTATTACTATTATCCCTATTCCTCTTGCCTTTATCCTTATAACTATTATTATTATCCATATTACTATTATTATGATCTCTATAACTGCTCTTATTATTATTCCTACTGTTATTATTATTCTTATTACTATTATTATTATCCCTACTACCCTTGTCTTTATCCTTATTACTATTATTATTATCGCTATAACTGTTATTATTATCCTTAATACTATTTCTATTATCGCTATCACTGTTATTCTTATTCTTGTTACTATTATTATTATCCCTATTCCCTCTTGTCTTTCTCCTTATAACTACTATTATTATCCTTATTATTATCATTATTATTATTATCGCTATAACTATTATTATTATCCTTATTACTATTATTATTATCGCTATAACTGTTATTATTATTCTTATTACTTTTACTATTATCCCTATTCCTCTTGTATTTATCCTTTTAACTATTATTATTATCCTTATTATTATTATTATTATCGCTATAACTGTTATTATTATTCTTGTTACTATTATTATTATCCCTATTCCTCTTGTCTTTCCCCTTATAACTATTATTATTATCGCTATAACTGTTATTATTATCCTTAATACTATTATTATTATCAGTATAACTGTTATTATTATTCTTATTACTATTGTTACTATCCGTATTACTCTCGTCTTTATCCATATAACTATTATTATTTATTCCTTATTACTATTATTATTATAGCTATAACTGTTATTATTATTGTTATTACTATTATTATTATCGCTATAACTGTTATTATTATCCTTAATACTATTATTATTATCGCTATAACTGTTATTATTATTCTTGTTACTATTATTATTATCCCTATTCCTCTTGTCTTTCCCCTTATAACTATTATTATTATCGCTATAACTGTTATTATTATCCTTAATACTATTATTATTATCAGTATAACTGTTATTATTATTCTTATTACTATTACTATTATCCCTATTCCTCTTGTCTTTATCCTTATAACTATTATTATTATCTCTATAAGTGCTCTTATTATCATTCCTACTGTTATTATTATCGCTATAACTGTTATTATTATCCTTAATACTATTTCTATTATCGCTATAACTGTTATTCTTATTCTTGTTACTATTATTATTATCCCTATTCCTCTTGTCTTTCCCCTTATAACTATTATTATTGTCGCTATAACTGTTATTATTATCTTTATTACTATTATTATTATCGCTATAACTGTTATTATTATTCTTGTTACTATTATTACTGTCCGTATTACTCTTGCCTTTATCCTTAATACTATTATTATTTTCGCTATAACTGTTGTTATTATTCTTGTTACTATTTTTATTATCCCTATTCCTCTTGTCTTTCTCCTGATAACTATTATTATTATCGCTATAACTGTTATTATTATCCTTAATACTATTATTATTATCAGTATAACTGTTATTATTATTCTTATTACTATTGTTACTATCCGTATTACTCTTGTCTTTACCCATATAACTATGATTATTAATCCTTGTTACTATTATTATTATCGCTATAACTGTTATTATTATTGTTATTACTATTATTATTATCGCTATAACTGTTATTATTATTCTTATTACTTTTACTATTATCCCTATTCCTCTTGTGTTTATCCTTTTAACTATTATTATTATCCTTATTATTATTATTATTATCGCTATAACTGTTATTATTATCCTTATTACTATTATTATTATCGCTATATCTGTTATTATTATTCTTGTTGCGATTATTATTATCCCTATTCCTCTTGTCTTTCTCCTTATAACTATTATTATTATCCTTATTATTATTATTATTCTCCTAATTACTATTATTATTGTCGCTATAACTGTTATTATTATTCTTGTTACTATTATTATTATCCCTATTCCTCTTGTCTTTCCCCTTATAACTATTATTATTATCGCTATAACTGTTATTATTATCCTTAATACTATTATTATTATCAGTATACCTGTTATTATTATTCTTATTACTATTGTTACTATCCGTATTACTCTCGTCTTTATCCATATAACTATTATTATTTATTCCTTATTACTATTATTATTATAGCTATAACTGTTATTATTATTCTTATTACTATTACTATTATCCCTATTCCTCTTGCCTTTATCCTTATAACTATTATTATTATCCATATTACTATTATTATGATCTCTATAACTGCTCTTATTATCATTCCTACTGTTATTATTATTCTTATTACTATTATTATTATCCCTACTACCCTTGTCTTTATCCTTATTACTATTATTATTATCGCTATAACTGTTATTATTATCCTTAATACTATTTCTATTATCGCTATAACTGTTATTCTTATTCTTGTTACTATTATTATTATCCCTATTCCTCTTGTCTTTCTCCTTATAACTACTATTATTATCCTTATTATTATCATTATTATTATTATCGCTATAACTATTATTATTATCCTTATTACTATTATTATTATCGCTATAACTGTTATTATTATTCTTATTACTTTTACTATTATCCCTATTCCTCTTGTATTTATCCTTTTAACTATTATTATTATCCTTATTATTATTATTATTATCGCTATAACTGTTATTATTATACTTATTACTATTATTATTATCGCTATAACTGTTATTATTATGCTTATTCTATTGTTACTATGCCTATTACGCTTGTCTTTATCCTTATAACTATTATTATTATCCTTATTACTATTATTATTATCTCTATAACTGCTCTTATTATCATTCCTACTGTTATTATTATCGCTATAACTGTTACTATTAATCTTATTACTATTATTATTATCGCTATAACTGTTATTATTATTCTTGTTACTATTATTATTATCCCTATTCCTCTTGTCTTTCCCCTTATAACTATTATTATTATCGCTATAACTGTTATTATTATCCTTAATACTATTATTATTATCAGTATAACTGTTATTATTATTCTTATTACTATTGTTACTATCCGTATTACTCTCGTCTTTATCCATATAACTATTATTATTTATTCCTTATTACTATTATTATTATAGCTATAACTGTTATTATTATTGTTATTACCATTATTCTTATTACTATTACTATTATCCCTATTCCTCTTGCCTTCATCCTTATAACTATTATTATTATCCTTATTACTATTATTATTATCTCTATAACTGCTCTTATTATCATTCCTACTGTTATTATTATCGCAATAACTGTTATTATTATTCTTATTACTATTGTTACTTTCCGTATTACTCTTGTCTTTATCCATATAACTATTATTATTAATCCTTATTACTATTATTATTATCGCTATAACTGTTATTATTATTCTTGTTACTATTATTATTATCCCTATTCCTCTTGTCTTTCTCCTTATAACTATTATTATTATCCTTATTACTATTATTATTATCGCTATAACTGTTATTATTATTCTTGTTACTATTATTATTATCCCTATTCCTCTTTTCTTTCTCCTTATAACTATAATAATTATCCTTATTATTATTATTATTATCGCTATAACTGTTATTATTATCCTTAATACTATTATTATTATCGCTATAACTGCTCTTATTATCATTCCTACTGTTATTATTATCGCTATAACTGTTATTATTATCCTTAATACTATTTCTATTATCGCTATAACTGTTATTCTTATTCTTGTTACTATTATTATTATCCCTATTCCTCTTGTCTTTCCCCTTATAACTATTATTATTATCGCTATAACTGTTATTATTATCTTTATTACTATTATTATTATCGCTATAACTGTTATTATTATCCTTATAACTATTATTATTATCCTTATTATTATTATTATTATTATTATTCTCCTTATTACTATTATTATTATCGCTATAACTGTTATTATTATTGTTATTACTATTATTATTATCGCTATAACTGTTATTATTATCCTTATTACTATTATTATTATCAGTATAACTGTTATTATTATTCTTATTACTATTGTTACTATCCGTATTACTCTTGTCTTTACCCATATAACTATGATTATTAATCCTTGTTACTATTATTATTATCGCTATAACTGTTATTATTATTGTTATTACTATTATTATTATCGCTATAACTGTTATTATTATTCTTATTACTTTTACTATTATCCCTATTCCTCTTGTATTTATCCTTTTAACTATTATTATTATCCTTATTATTATTATTATTATCGCTATAACTGTTATTATTATCCTTATTACTATTATTATTATCGCTATATCTGTTATTATTATTCTTGTTGCGATTATTATTATCCCTATTCCTCTTGTCTTTCTCCTTATAACTATTATTATTATCCTTATTATTATTATTATTCTCCTAATTACTATTATTATTGTCGCTATAACTGTTATTATTATTCTTGTTACTATTATTATTATCCCTATTCCTCTTGTCTTTCCCCTTATAACTATTATTATTATCGCTATAACTGTTATTATTATCCTTAATACTATTATTATTATCAGTATACCTGTTATTATTATTCTTATTACTATTGTTACTATCCGTATTACTCTCGTCTTTATCCATATAACTATTATTATTTATTCCTTATTACTATTATTATTATAGCTATAACTGTTATTATTATTCTTATTACTATTACTATTATCCCTATTCCTCTTGCCTTTATCCTTATAACTATTATTATTATCCATATTACTATTATTATGATCTCTATAACTGCTCTTATTATCATTCCTACTGTTATTATTATTCTTATTACTATTATTATTATCCCTACTACCCTTGTCTTTATCCTTATTACTATTATTATTATCGCTATAACTGTTATTATTATCCTTAATACTATTTCTATTATCGCTATAACTGTTATTCTTATTCTTGTTACTATTATTATTATCCCTATTCCTCTTGTCTTTCCCCTTATAACTATTATTATTATCGCTATAACTGTTATTATTATCTTTATTACTATTATTATTATCGCTATAACTGTTATTATTATTCTTGTTACTATTATTATTATCCCTATTCCTCTTGTTTTTATCCTTATAACTATTATTATTATCCTTATTATTATTATTATTATTATTATTCTCCTTATTACTATTATTATTATCGCTATAACTGTTATTATTATTGTTATTACTATTATTATTATCGCTATAACTGTTATTATTATCCTTATTACTATTATTATTACCGCTATAACTGTTATTATTATTCTTATTACTATTATTATTATCGCTATAACTGTTATTATTATGCTTATTCTATTGTTACTATGCCTATTACGCTTGTCTTTATCCTTATAACTATTATTATTATCCTTATTACTATTATTATTATCTCTATAACTGCTCTTATTATCATTCCTACTGTTATTATTATCGCTATAACTGTTACTATTAATCTTATTACTATTATTATTATCGCTATAACTGTTATTATTATTCTTGTTACTATTATTATTATCCCTATTCCTCTTGTCTTTCCCCTTATAACTATTATTATTATCGCTATAACTGTTATTATTATCCTTAATACTATTATTATTATCAGTATAACTGTTATTATTATTCTTATTACTATTGTTACTATCCGTATTACTCTCGTCTTTATCCATATAACTATTATTATTTATTCCTTATTACTATTATTATTATAGCTATAACTGTTATTATTATTGTTATTACCATTATTCTTATTACTATTACTATTATCCCTATTCCTCTTGCCTTCATCCTTATAACTATTATTATTATCCTTATTACTATTATTATTATCTCTATAACTGCTCTTATTATCATTCCTACTGTTATTATTATCGCAATAACTGTTATTATTATTCTTATTACTATTGTTACTATCCGTATTACTCTTGTCTTTATCCATATAACTATTATTATTAATCCTTATTACTATTATTATTATCGCTATAACTGTTATTATTATTCTTGTTACTATTATTATTATCCCTATTCCTCTTGTCTTTCTCCTTATAACTATTATTATTATCCTTATTACTATTATTATTATCGCTATAACTGTTATTATTATTCTTGTTACTATTATTATTATCCCTATTCCTCATTTCTTTCTCCTTATAACTATAATAATTATCCTTATTATTATTATCATTATCGCTATAACTGTTATTATTATCCTTAATACTATTTCTATTATCGCTATAACTGTTATTCTTATTCTTGTTACTATTATTATTATCCCTATTCCTCTTGTCTTTCCCCTTATAACTATTATTATTATCGCTATAACTGTTATTATTATCTTTATTACTATTATTATTATCGCTATAACTGTTATTATTATTCTTGTTACTATTATTACTGTCCGTATTACTCTTGCCTTTATCCTTAATACTATTATTATTTTCGCTATAACTGTTGTTATTATTCTTGTTACTATTTTATTATCCCTATTCCTCTTGTCTTTCTCCTGATAACTATTATTATTATCGCTATAACTGTTATTATTATCCTTAATACTATTATTATTATCAGTATAACTGTTATTATTATTCTTATTCTATTGTTACTATCCGTATTACTCTTGTCTTTATCCTTATAACTATTATTATTATCGCTAATAACTGTTATTATTATGCTTAATACTATTATTATTATCCCTATAACTGTTATTATTATTCTTGTTACTATTATTACTGTCCGTATTACTCTTGCCTTTATCCTTAGTACTATTATTATTATCGCTATAACTGTTATTATTATTCTTGTTACTATTATTATTATCCCTATTCCTCTTGTCTTTCTCCTTATAACTATTATTATTATCCTTATTACTATTATTATTATCCTCAAAACTATTATTATTATCGCTATAACTGTTATTATTATTCTTATTACTATTGTTACTATCCGTATCGCTCTTGTCTTTATCCATATAACTATTATTATTAATCCTTATTACTATTATTATTATCGCTATAACTGTTATTATTATTGTTATTACTATTATTATTATCGCTATAACTGTTATTATTATCCTTGTTACTATTATTATTATCCCTATTCCTCCTTTCTTTCTCCTTATAACTATTATTATTATCGCTATAACTGTTATTATTATCCTTAATACTATTATTATTGTCGCTATAACTGTTATTATTATCCTTAATACTATTATTATTATTGCTATAACGGTTATTATTATTCTTGTTACTATTATTACTGTCCGTATTACTCTTGCCTTTATCCTTAATACTTTTATTATTATCGCTATAACTATTATTATTATTCTTGTTACTATTATTATTATCCCTATTCCTCTTGTCTTTCTCCTTATAACTATTATTATTATCGCTATAACTGTTATTATTATTCTTGTTACTATTATTATTATCGCTATAACTGTTATTATTATCCTTAATACTATTATTATTATTGCTATAACGGTTATTATTATTCTTGTTACTATTATTACTGTCCGTATTTCTCTTGCCTTTATCCTTAATACTTTTATTATTATCGCTATAACTATTATTATTATTCTTGATACTATTATTATTATCCCTATTCCTCTTGTCTTTCTCCTTATAACTATTATTATTATCGCTATAACTGTTATTATTATCCTTAATACTATTATTATTATCAGTATAACTGTTATTATTATTCTTATTACTATTGTTACTATCCGTATTACTCTTGTCTTTACCCATATAACTATGATTATTAATCCTTGTTACTATTATTATTATCGCTATAACTGTTATTATTATTGTTATTACTATTATTATTATCGCTATAACTGTTATTATTATTCTTATTACTTTTACTATTATCCCTATTCCTCTTGTATTTATCCTTTTAACTATTATTATTATCCTTATTATTATTATTATTATCGCTATAACTGTTATTATTATCCTTATTACTATTATTATTATCGCTATATCTGTTATTATTATTCTTGTTGCGATTATTATTATCCCTATTCCTCTTGTCTTTCTCCTTATAACTATTATTATTATCCTTATTATTATTATTATTATCGCTATAACTGTTATTATTATCCTTATTACTATTACTATTATCCCTATTCCTCTTGTCTTTCTCCTTATAACTATTATTATTATCGCTATAACTGTTATTATTATTCTTGTTACTATTATTATTATCGCTATAACTGTTATTATTATCCTTAATACTATTATTATTATTGCTATAACGGTTATTATTATTCTTGTTACTATTATTACTGTCCGTATTACTCTTGCCTTTATCCTTAATACTATTATTATTTTCGCTATAACTGTTGTTATTATTCTTGTTACTATTTTTATTATCCCTATTCCTCTTGTCTTTCTCCTGATAACTATTATTATTATCGCTATAACTGTTATTATTATCCTTAATACTATTATTATTATCAGTATAACTGTTATTATTATTCTTATTACTATTGTTACTATCCGTATTACTCTTGTCTTTACCCATATAACTATGATTATTAATCCTTGTTACTATTATTATTATCGCTATAACTGTTATTATTATTGTTATTACTATTATTATTATCGCTATAACTGTTATTATTATTCTTATTACTTTTACTATTATCCCTATTCCTCTTGTATTTATCCTTTTAACTATTATTATTATCCTTATTATTATTATTATTATCGCTATAACTGTTATTATTATCCTTATTACTATTATTATTATCGCTATATCTGATATTATTATTCTTGTTGCGATTATTATTATCCCTATTCCTCTTGTCTTTCTCCTTATAACTATTATTATTATCCTTATTATTATTATTATTCTCCTAATTACTATTATTATTGTCGCTATAACTGTTATTATTATTCTTGTTACTATTATTATTATCCCTATTCCTCTTGTCTTTCCCCTTATAACTATTATTATTATCGCTATAACTGTTATTATTATCCTTAATACTATTATTATTATCAGTATACCTGTTATTATTATTCTTATTACTATTGTTACTATCCGTATTACTCTCGTCTTTATCCATATAACTATTATTATTTATTCCTTATTACTATTATTATTATAGCTATAACTGTTATTATTATTCTTATTACTATTACTATTATCCCTATTCCTCTTGCCTTTATCCTTATAACTATTATTATTATCCATATTACTATTATTATGATCTCTATAACTGCTCTTATTATCATTCCTACTGTTATTATTATTCTTATTACTATTATTATTATCCCTACTACCCTTGTCTTTATCCTTATTACTATTATTATTATCGCTATAACTGTTATTATTATCCTTAATACTATTATTATTATCAGTATAACTGTTATTATTATTCTTATTACTATTGTTACTATCCGT
>CAMAOC010000456.1:0-37452 GCA_945859555.1 Megachile ligniseca
TTATCCACTTTGTCAATACTATCAATATTAGCCCATTTTTTCAATTTTTTCAAATTTTTCAAATTTTTCGGTTTTATCGATATTTTCAACATTGTTGATATTATCAACTTTGTGAATACTATCAATATTAGCCATTTCTTTCGTTTTTTTTTTTAATTTTTCTAATTTTTTCAATTTTTTCAATTTTTTCAATTTTTTCAAATTTTTCAGTTTTATCGATATTATCAACATCGTTGATATTATCAACTTTGGCAATACTATCAATATTAGCCATCTTATCGGTTTCTTTAACTTTTCTCATTTCTTCAATTTTTTCAAATTTTCAATTTTAGCGATATTATCAACTTTGTCAATACTATCAACATTAGCCATTTTATCGGTTTTTTAGCTTGTGTAATTTTTTCAATTTTTCAAATTTTTTCAAATTTTTCGGTTTTGTCGATATTATTAACATTGTTGATATTATCAACTTTGGCAATACTATCAATATTAGCCATTTATCGGTTTCTATAACTTTTCTCATTTTTTCAATTTTTTCAAATTTTCAATTTTAGCGATATTATCAACTTTGTCAATACTATCAACATTAGCCATTTTATCGGTTTTTTAGCTTGTGTAATTTTTTCAATTTTCAAATTGTTTCAAATTTTCGGTTTTATCGATATTATTAACATTGTTGATATTATCAACTTTGTCAATACTATGAATATTAGCCATTTTATCGGTTTTGAGCTTGTGTAATTTTTTCAATTTTTCAAATTTTTTCAAATTTTTCGGTTTTATCGATATTATCAACATTGTTGATATTATCCACTTTGTCAATACTATCAATATTAGCCATTTTTTCAATTTTTTAAATTCTTTCAAATTTTTCGGTTTTATCGATATTATCAACATTGTTGATATTATCCACTTTGTCAATACTATCAATATTAGCCATTTTATCGGTTTTTTAACTTTTCTAATTTTTTCAATTTTTTGATATTTTTCAGTTTTATCGATATTATCAACATTGCTGATATTATCAACTTTGTCAATACTATCAATATTAGCCATTTTTTCAATTTTTTCAATTTTTTCAAATTTTTCGGTTTTATCGATATTATCAACATTGTAGATATTATCCACTTTGTCAATACTATCAATATTAGCCATTTTTTCAATTTTTTAAATTCTTTCAAATTTTTCGGTTTTATCGATATTATCAACATTGTTGATATTATCAACTTTGTCAATACTATGAATATTAGCTATTTTATCGGTTTTTAGCTTGTGCAATTTTTTCAATTTTTCAAATTTTTTCAAATTTTTCGGTTTTATCGATATTATCAACATTGTTGATATTACCAAATTTTTAAATTTTTTCAATTTTTTCAATTTTTTCAATTTTTTCAATTTTTTCAATTTTTTCAAATTTTTCGGTTTTATCGATATTATCAACATTGTTGATATTATCAACTTTGGCAATACTATCAATATTAGCCATTTTATCGGTTTCTATAACTTTTCTCATTTTTTCAATTTTTTCAAATTTTCAATTTTAGCGATATTATCAACTTTGTCAATACTATCAACATTAGCCATTTTATCGGTTTTTAGCTTGTGTAATTTTTTCAATTTTTCAAATTTTTTCAAATTTTTTCGGTTTTATCGATATTATCAACATTGTTGATATTATCCACTTTGTCAATACTATCAATATTAGCCATTTTTTTCTTTTTTTTTTAAATTTTTCTAATTTTTTCAATTTTTTCAATTTTTTCAAATTTTTCAGTTTTATCGATATTATCAACATCGTTGATATTATCAACTTTGTCAATACTATGAATATTAGCCATTTTATCGGTTTTTAGCTTGTGTAATTTTTTCAATTTTTCAAATTTTTTCAAATTTTTCGGTTTTATCGATATTAGCAACATTGTTGATATTATCCACTTTGTCAATACTATCAATATTAGCCATTTTTTCAATTTTTTCAATTTTTTCAAATTTTTCAGTTTTATCGATATTTTCAACATTGTTGATATTATCCACTTTGTCAATACTATGAATATTAGCCATTTTATCGGTTTTTAGCTTGTGTAATTTTTTCAATTTTTCAAATTTTTTCAAATTTTTCGGTTTTATCGATATTATCAACATTGTTGATATTATCCACTTTGTAAATACTATGAATATTAGCCATTTTTTCAATTTTTTAAATTCTTTCAAATTTTTCGGTTTTATCGATATTATCAACATTGTTGATATTATCCACTTTGTCAATACTATGAATATTAGCCATTTTATCGGTTTTTAGCTTGTGTAATTTTTGAATTTTTCAAATTTTTTCAAATTTTTCGGTTTTATCGATATTATCAACATTGTTGATATTAGCAATTTTTTCAATTTTTTCAATTTTTTCAAATTTTTCGGTTTTATCGATATTATCAACATTGTTGATATTATCAACTTTGGCAATACTATCAATATTAGCCATTTTATCGGTTTCTTTAACTTTTCTAATTTTTTCAATTTTTTGAAATTTTTCAGTTTTATCGATATTATCAACATTGCTGATATTATCAACTTTGTCAATACTATCAATATTAGCCATTTTTTCAATTTTTTCAAATTGTTCGGTTTTATCGATATTATCAACATTGTTGATATTAGCAATTTTTTCAATTTTTTCAATTTTTTCAAATTTTTCGGTTTTATCGATATTATCAACATTGTTGATATTATCAACTTTGGCAATACTATCAATATTAGCCATTTTATCGGTTTCTATAACTTTTCTCATTTTTTCAATTTTTTCAAATTTTCAATTTTAGCGATATTATCAACTTTGTCAATACTATCAACATTAGCCATTTTGTCGGTTTTTTAGCTTGTGTAATTTTTTCAATTTTTCAAATTTTTTCAAATTTTTCGGTTTTATCGATATTATCAACATTGTTGATATTATCCACTTTGTCAATACTATCAATATTAGCCATTTTTTCAATTTTTTCAATTTTTCCAAATTTTTCGGTTTTATCGATATTTTTCAACATTGTTGATATTATCAACTTTGTCAATACTATCACTATTAGCCATTTTTTTCGTTTTTTTTTTAATTTTTCTAATTTTTTCAATTTTTTCAATTTTTTCAAATTTTTCAGTTTTATCGATATTATCAACATCGTTGATATTATCAACTTTGTCAATACTATGAATATTAGCCATTTTATCGGTTTCTTTAACTTTTCTCATTTTTTCAATTTTTTCAAATTTTCAATTTTAGCGATATTATCAACTTTGTCAATACTATCAACATTAGCCATTCCATTGGTTTTTTAGCTTGTGTAATTTTTTCAATTTTTCAAATTTTTTCAAATTTTTCGGTTTTATCGATATTATCAACATTGTTGATATTATCAACCTTTGTCAATACTATGAATATTAGCCATTTTATCGGTTTTGAGCTTGTGTAATTTTTTCAATTTTTCAAATTTTTTCAATTTTTCGGTTTTATCGATATTATCAACATTGTTGATATTATCCACTTTGTCAATACTATCAATATTAGCCATTTTTTCATTTTTTCATTTTTTCAAATTTTCATTTTTATCGATATTATCAACATTGTTGATATTATCAACTTTGTCAATACTATCAATATTAGCCATTTTATCGGTTTCTTTAACTTTTCTCATTTTTTCAATTTTTTCAAATTTTCAATTTTAGCGATATTATCAACTTTGTCAATACTATCAACATTAGCCATTTCATTGGTTTTTAGCTTGTGTAATTTTTTCAATTTTTCAAATTTTTTCAAATTGTTCGGTTTTATCGATATTATCAACATTGTTGATATTATCAACTTTGTCAATACTATGAATATTAGCCATTTTATCGGTTTTGAGCTTGTGTAATTTTTTTCAATTTTTCAAATTTTTTCAAATTTTTCGGTTTTATCGATATTATCAACATTGTTGATATTATCCACTTTGTCAATACTATCAATATTAGCCATTTTTTCAATTTTTTCATTTTTTCAAATTTTTCATTTTTATCGATATTATCAACATTGTTGATATTATCAACTTTGTCAATACTATCAATATTAGCCATTTTATCGGTTTCTTTAACTTTTCTCATTTTTTCAATTTTTTCAAATTTTCAATTTAGCGATATTATCAACTTTGTCAATACTATCAATATTAGTCATTTTTTCTTTTTTTTTACTTTTCTAATTTTTTCAATTTTTTCAATTTTTAAAAATTTTCAGTTTTATCGATATTATCAACATTGTTGATATTATCAACTTTGTCAATACTATCAATATTAGCCATTTTTTCAATATTTTCAATTTTTTCAAATTTTTCGCTTTTAATCGATATTATCAACTTTGTCAATACTATCAACATTAGCCATTCCATTGGTTTTTTAGCTTGTGTAATTTTTTCAATTTTTCAAATTTTTTCAAATTTTTCGGTTTTATCGATATTATCAACATTGTTGATATTATCCACTTTGTCAATACTATCAATATTAGCCATTTTTTCAATTTTTTCAATTTTTTCAAATTTTTCATTTTTATCGATATTATCAACATTGTTGATATTATCACTTTGTCAATACTATCAATATTAGCCATTTTATCGGTTTCTTTAACTTTTCTCATTTTTTCAATTTTTTCAAATTTTCAATTTTAGCGATATTATCAACTTGTCAATACTATCAATATTAGTCATTTTTTCTTTTTTTTTACTTTTCTAATTTTTTCAATTTTTTCAATTTTTAAAAATTTTTCAGTTTTATCGATATTATCAACATTGTTGATATTATCAACTTTGTCAATACTATCAATATTAGCCATTTTTTCAATTTTTTCAATTTTTTCAAATTTTTCGCTTTAATCGATATTAGCAACTTTGTCAATACTATCAACATTAGCCATTCCATTGGTTTTTTAGCTTGTGTAATTTTTTCAATTTTTCAAATTTTTCAAATTTTTCGGTTTTAATCGATATTATCAACATTGTTGATATTATCAACTTTGTCAATACTATGAATATTAGCCATTTTATCGGTTTTGAGCTTGTGTAATTTTTTCAATTTTCAAATTTTTTCAAATTTTTCGGTTTTATCGATATTATCAACATTGTTGATATTATCCACTTTGTCAATACTATCAATATTAGCCATTTTTTCAATTTTTTCAATTTTTCAAATTTTTCATTTTTATCGATATTATCAACATTGTTGATATTATCAACTTTGTCAATACTATCAATATTAGACATTTTATCGGTTTCTTTAACTTTTCTCATTTTTTCATTTTTTCAAATTTTCAATTTTAGCGATATTATCAACTTTGTCAATACTATCAACATTAGCCATTTCATTGGTTTTTTAGCTTGTGTAATTTTTTCAATTTTTCAAATTTTTCAAATTTGTTCGGTTTTATCGATATTATCAACATTGTTGATATTATCAACTTTGTCAATACTACGAATATTAGCCATTTTATCGGTTTTGAGCTTGTGTAATTTTTTCAATTTTTCAAATTTTTTCAAATTTTTCGGTTTTATCGATATTATCAACATTGTTGATATTATCCACTTTGTCAATACTATCAATATTAGCCATTTTTCAATTTTTCAATTTTTTCAAATTTTTCATTTTTATCGATATTATCAACATTGTTGATATTAGCAATTTTTTCAATTTTTTCAATTTTTTCAAATTTTTCGGTTTTATCGATATTATCAACATTGTTGATATTATCAACTTTGGCAATACTATCAATATTAGCCATTTTATCGGTTTCTTAACTTTTCTAATTTTTTCAATTTTTTTGAAATTTTTCAGTTTTATCGATATTATCAACATTGCTGATATTATCAACTTTGTCAATACTATCAATATTAGCCATTTTTTCAATTTTTTCAAATTGTTCGGTTTTATCGATATTATCAACATTGTTGATATTAGCAATTTTTTCAATTTTTTCAATTTTTTCAAATTTTTCGGTTTTATCGATATTATCAACATTGTTGATATTATCAACTTTGGCAATACTATCAATATTAGCCATTTTATCGGTTTCTATAACTTTTCTCATTTTTTCAATTTTTTCAAATTTTCAATTTTAGCGATATTATCAACTTTGTCAATACTATCAACATTAGCCATTTTATCGGTTTTTTAGCTTGTGTAATTTTTTCAATTTTTCAAATTTTTTCAAATTTTTCGGTTTTATCGATATTATCAACATTGTTGATATTATCCACTTTGTCAATACTATCAATATTAGCCATTTTTTCAATTTTTTCAATTTTTCCAAATTTTTCGGTTTTATCGATATTTTCAACATTGTTGATATTATCAACTTTGTCAATACTATCACTATTAGCCATTTTTTTCGTTTTTTTTTAATTTTTCTAATTTTTTCAATTTTTTCAATTTTTTCAAATTTTTCAGTTTTATCGATATTATCAACATCGTTGATATTATCAACTTTGTCAATACTATGAATATTAGCCATTTTATCGGTTTCTTTAACTTTTCTCATTTTTTCAATTTTTTCAAATTTTCAATTTTAGCGATATTATCAACTTTGTCAATACTATCAACATTAGCCATTCCATTGGTTTTTTAGCTTGTGTAATTTTTTCAATTTTTCAAATTTTTTCAAATTTTTCGGTTTTATCGATATTATCAACATTGTTGATATTATCAACTTTGTCAATACTATGAATATTAGCCATTTTATCGGTTTTGAGCTTGTGTAATTTTTTCAATTTTTCAAATTTTTTCAAATTTTTCGGTTTTATCGATATTATCAACATTGTTGATATTATCCACTTTGTCAATACTATCAATATTAGCCATTTTTTCAATTTTTTCAATTTTTTCAAATTTTTCATTTTTATCGATATTATCAACATTGTTGATATTATCAACTTTGTCAATACTATCAATATTAGCCATTTTATCGGTTTCTTTAACTTTTCTCATTTTTTCAATTTTTTCAAATTTTCAATTTTAGCGATATTATCAACTTTGTCAATACTATCAACATTAGCCATTTCATTGGTTTTTTAGCTTGTGTAATTTTTTCAATTTTTCAAATTTTTTCAAATTGTTCGGTTTTATCGATATTATCAACATTGTTGATATTATCAACTTTGTCAATACTATGAATATTAGCCATTTTATCGGTTTTGAGCTTGTGTAATTTTTTCAATTTTTCAAATTTTTTCAAATTTTTCGGTTTTATCGATATTATCAACATTGTTGATATTATCCACTTTGTCAATACTATCAATATTAGCCATTTTTTCAATTTTTTCAATTTTTTCAAATTTTTCATTTTTATCGATATTATCAACATTGTTGATATTATCAACTTTGTCAATACTATCAATATTAGCCATTTTATCGGTTTCTTTAACTTTTCTCATTTTTTCAATTTTTTCAAATTTTCAATTTTAGCGATATTATCAACTTTGTCAATACTATCAATATTAGTCATTTTTTCTTTTTTTTTACTTTTCTAATTTTTTCAATTTTTTCAATTTTTTAAAAATTTTTCAGTTTTATCGATATTATCAACATTGTTGATATTATCAACTTTGTCAATACTATCAATATTAGCCATTTTTTCAATTTTTTCAATTTTTTCAAGTTTTTCGCTTTTAATCGATATTATCAACTTTGTCAATACTATCAACATTAGCCATTCCATTGGTTTTTTAGCTTGTGTAATTTTTTCAATTTTTCAAATTTTTTCAAATTTTTCGGTTTTATCGATATTATCAACATTGTTGATATTATCAACTTTGTCAATACTATGAATATTAGCCATTTTATCGGTTTTGAGCTTGTGTAATTTTTTCAATTTTTCAAATTTTTTCAAATTTTTCGGTTTTATCGATATTATCAACATTGTTGATATTATCCACTTTGTCAATACTATCAATATTAGCCATTTTTTCAATTTTTTCAATTTTTTCAAATTTTTCATTTTTATCGATATTATCAACATTGTTGATATTATCAACTTTGTCAATACTATCAATATTAGCCATTTTATCGGTTTCTTTAACTTTTCTCATTTTTTCAATTTTTTCAAATTTTCAATTTTAGCGATATTATCAACTTTGTCAATACTATCAACATTAGCCATTTCATTGGTTTTTTAGCTTGTGTAATTTTTTCAATTTTTCAAATTTTTTCAAATTGTTCGGTTTTATCGATATTATCAACATTGTTGATATTATCAACTTTGTCAATACTATGAATATTAGCCATTTTATCGGTTTTGAGCTTGTGTAATTTTTTCAATTTTTCAAATTTTTTCAAATTTTTCGGTTTTATCGATATTATCAACATTGTTGATATTATCCACTTTGTCAATACTATCAATATTAGCCATTTTTTCAATTTTTTCAATTTTTTCAAATTTTTCATTTTTATCGATATTATCAACATTGTTGATATTATCAACTTTGTCAATACTATCAATATTAGCCATTTTATCGGTTTCTTTAACTTTTCTCATTTTTTCAATTTTTTCAAATTTTCAATTTTAGCGATATTATCAACTTTGTCAATACTATCAATATTAGTCATTTTTTCTTTTTTTTTACTTTTCTAATTTTTTCAATTTTTTCAATTTTTAAAAATTTTTCAGTTTTATCGATATTATCAACATTGTTGATATTATCAACTTTGTCAATACTATCAATATTAGCCATTTTTTCAATTTTTTCAATTTTTTCAAGTTTTTCGCTTTTAATCGATATTATCAACTTTGTCAATACTATCAACATTAGCCATTCCATTGGTTTTTTAGCTTGTGTAATTTTTTCAATTTTTCAAATTTTTTCAAATTTTTCGGTTTTATCGATATTATCAACATTGTTGATATTATCAACTTTGTCAATACTATGAATATTAGCCATTTTATCGGTTTTGAGCTTGTGTAATTTTTTCAATTTTTCAAATTTTTTCAAATTTTTCGGTTTTATCGATATTATCAACATTGTTGATATTATCCACTTTGTCAATACTATCAATATTAGCCATTTTTTCAATTTTTTCAATTTTTTCAAATTTTTCATTTTTATCGATATTATCAACATTGTTGATATTATCAACTTTGTCAATACTATCAATATTAGCCATTTTATCGGTTTCTTTAACTTTTCTCATTTTTTCAATTTTTTCAAATTTTCAATTTTAGCGATATTATCAACTTTGTCAATACTATCAACATTAGCCATTTCATTGGTTTTTTAGCTTGTGTAATTTTTTCAATTTTTCAAATTTTTTCAAATTGTTCGGTTTTATCGATATTATCAACATTGTTGATATTATCAACTTTGTCAATACTATGAATATTAGCCATTTTATCGGTTTTGAGCTTGTGTAATTTTTTCAATTTTTCAAATTTTTTCAAATTTTTCGGTTTTATCGATATTATCAACATTGTTGATATTATCCACTTTGTCAATACTATCAATATTAGCCATTTTTTCAATTTTTTCAATTTTTTCAAATTTTTCATTTTTATCGATATTATCAACATTGTTGATATTATCAACTTTGTCAATACTATCAATATTAGCCATTTTATCGGTTTCTTTAACTTTTCTCATTTTTTCAATTTTTTCAAATTTTCAATTTTAGCGATATTATCAACTTTGTCAATACTATCAATATTAGTCATTTTTTCTTTTTTTTTACTTTTCTAATTTTTTCAATTTTTTCAATTTTTAAAAATTTTTCAGTTTTATCGATATTATCAACATTGTTGATATTATCAACTTTGTCAATACTATCAATATTAGCCATTTTTTCAATTTTTTCAATTTTTTCAAATTTTTCGCTTTTAATCGATATTATCAACTTTGTCAATACTATCAACATTAGCCATTCCATTGGTTTTTTAGCTTGTGTAATTTTTTCAATTTTTCAAATTTTTTCAAATTTTTCGGTTTTATCGATATTATCAACATTGTTGATATTATCAACTTTGTCAATACTATGAATATTAGCCATTTTATCGGTTTTGAGCTTGTGTAATTTTTTCAATTTTTCAAATTTTTTCAAATTTTTCGGTTTTATCGATATTATCAACATTGTTGATATTATCCACTTTGTCAATACTATCAATATTAGCCATTTTTTCAATTTTTTCAATTTTTTCAAATTTTTCATTTTTATCGATATTATTAGCCATTTGATCGGTTTCTTTAACTTTTCTCATTTTTTCAATTTTTTCAAATTTTCAATTTTAGCGATATTATCAACTTTGTCAATACTATCAATATTAGTCATTTTTTCTTTTTTTTTACTTTTCTAATTTTTTCAATTTTTTCAATTTTTAAAAATTTTTCAGTTTTATCGATATTATCAACATTGTTGATATTATCAACTTTGTCAATACTATCAATATTAGCCATTTTTTCAATATTTTCAATTTTTTCAAATTTTTCGCTTTTAATCGATATTATCAACATTGTTGATATTATCAACATTGTCAAAACTATCAATATTGGGAGTGGCTCCATTGAGCACGGTACGATGGCGCACGATCGCATTGGACACAGGTCTTTTGAGCACGCCATCATTGTGCACACGAACGATTGGGCACAATTGGATTGTGCACAAGAATGATATCAGAGAGTAAAATTCGACACCGTAAGTGTTGCAAATGCTATCAGTTAGGTTAGGTTAGGTTATGATATGTTATGTTATGTTATGTTCCTCTCGCTGCCAGCAGTAGTTGGGGCAATGCTGGCAAGCGAGAGGTCGTGGAAGGCCGTGACTTCCTTGTGCGAGGAAGTCATGGAGCAGAAGGAAGCCGCGGAGCGGGTCCGCGAACAAGTGGACCCGCGTCGAAGAGCTGGGGGTCGCGGCCGCCGGGGTGCGGCGGCACGGCCCAGAAGGGGGTTGCGGCTCCCCGCAGTAACACTGTCGCCGCGGGGGCCGCTCCTATTAGGGGGAGGGGGAGCAGCTGGGCCCCGCGCGGACTACGGCATGTCTCCTCCAGCTGAGGGGGGCAGGCCGGTGGTCATTCCCGACATTAGTCGGCGACCACCGGCCTTTCGGATCCTCGGATCCGTCTTGATAGCGGCGGCTACGGGGTGGCCTCACGTCACCCCTTGCAGAGCCGCCGCAGGGGCAGTCGGCCTCCTGGGTGGGGGCCCAGGACGCCTTGCACACTGCCCCGGGGGGGACGGCGGCGCCTCGGTGGTCCGGGCGCCGCCGTAAATTAGTGTTATGAGTAGGGGGAGTTCCTTCCGACCTCCCCCGGGAAGGGCTTTAAAGAGCCAAGGCGCGGTGGTCCCGGTTGTGTTCTTCCAGAGTTCCCGGGGCCCCCTTCAATGCGCCGAGGTAGGACCACCGTGGGGGTTTTAGTCGGTAAGAATCCGACATAACCCCGCGCCCTCCCCAAGGGGCGCGGGGTATCTATGAAGATTTCCCCCACGTAAAAAAAAAAAAAAAAAAAAAATGTTATGTTATGTTGGGTTGGGCTCATTGGTTAATTTAGGTTAGGTTCAGATATCATTCTTGTGCACAACCGAATTGTGCCCAATCGTTCCTGTGCACAATAATGGCGTGCTCAAAACAACTGTGTCCAATCCGATCGTGTGCAATCGTATCGTGTTCAATTGAAGGCCTCCCAGCCAGAGACAGAGACAGAGACAGAGACAGAGACAGAGACAGAGACAGAGACAGAGACAGAGACAGAGACAGAGACAGAGACAGAGACAGAGACAGAGACAGAGACAGAGACAGAGACAGAGACAGAGACAGAGACAGAGACAGAGACAGAGACAGAGACAGAGACAGAGACAGAGACAGAGACAGAGACAGAGACAGAGACAGAGACAGAGACAGAGACAGAGACAGAGACAGAGACAGAGACAGAGACAGAGACAGAGACAGAGACAGAGACAGAGACAGAGACAGAGACAGAGACAGAGACAGAGACAGAGACAGAGACAGAGACAGAGACAGAGACAGAGACAGAGACAGAGACAGAGACAGAGACAGAGACAGAGACAGAGACAGAGACAGAGACAGAGACAGAGACAGAGACAGAGACAGAGACAGAGACAGAGACAGAGACAGAGACAGAGACAGAGACAGAGACAGAGACAGAGACAGAGACAGAGACAGAGACAGAGACAGAGACAGAGACAGAGACAGAGACAGAGACAGAGACAGAGACAGAGACAGAGACAGAGACAGAGACAGAGACAGAGACAGAGACAGAGACAGAGACAGAGACAGAGACAGAGACAGAGACAGAGACAGAGACAGAGACAGAGACAGAGACAGAGACAGAGACAGAGACAGAGACAGAGACAGAGACAGAGACAGAGACAGAGACAGAGACAGAGACAGAGACAGAGACAGAGACAGAGACAGAGACAGAGACAGAGACAGAGACAGAGACAGAGACAGAGACAGAGACAGAGACAGAGACAGAGACAGAGACAGAGACAGAGACAGAGACAGAGACAGAGACAGAGACAGAGACAGAGACAGAGACAGAGACAGAGACAGAGACAGAGACAGAGACAGAGACAGAGACAGAGACAGAGACAGAGACAGAGTCAGGGTCAGGGTCAGGGTCAGAGACAGAGACAGAGACAGAGACAGAGACAGAGACAGAGACAGAGACAGAGACAGAGACAGAGACAGAGACAGAGACAGAGACAGAGACAGAGACAGAGACAGAGACAGAGACAGAGTCAGAGTCAGAGTCAGAGTCAGAGTCAGAGTCAGAGTCAGAGACAGAGTCAGAGTCAGAGACAGAGACAGCGACAGAGACAGAGTCAGAGTCAGAGTCAGAGTCAGAGTCAGAGTCAGAGTCAGAGTCAGAGTCAGAGACAGAGACAGAGACAGAGACAGAGACAGAGACAGAGACAGAGACAGAGACAGAGACAGAGACAGAGACAGAGACAGAGACAGAGACAGAGACAGAGACAGAGACAGAGACAGAGACAGAGACAGAGACAGAGACAGAGACAGAGACAGAGACAGAGACAGAGACAGAGACAGAGACAGAGACAGAGTCAGAGTCAGAGTCAGAGTCAGAGTCAGAGTCAGAGTCAGAGTCAGTGTCAGAGTCAGAGTCAGAGTCAGAGTCAGAGACAGAGACAGAGACAGAGGAAGGGGCAGAGGAAGGGGCAGAGACGGAGACAGAGACAGAGACAGAGTCAGAGTCAGAGACAGAGACAGGGACAGAGTCAGAGTCAGAGTCAGAGACAGAGACAGGGACAGAGACAGAGACAGAGACAGAGACAGAGACAGACACAGAGACAGAGACAGAGACAGAGACAGAGACAGAGACAGAGACAGAGACAGAGACAGAGACAGAGACAGAGACAGAGACAGAGACAGACACAGAGACAGAGGCTGAGGCACAGCCAGAGTCAGAGACAGAGTCAGAATCAGAGACAGAGACAGAGACAGAGACAGAGACAGAGACAGAGACAGAGACAGAGACAGAGACAGAGACAGAGACAGAGACAGAGACAGAGACAGAGACAGAGACAGAGACAGAGACAGAGACAGAGACAGAGACAGAGACAGAGACAGAGACAGAGACAGAGACAGAGACAGAGACAGAGACAGAGACAGAGACAGAGACAGAGACAGAGACAGAGACAGAGACAGAGACAGAGACAGAGACAGAGACAGAGACAGAGACAGAGACAGAGACAGAGACAGAGACAGAGACAGAGACAGAGACAGAGACAGAGACAGAGACAGAGACAGAGACAGAGACAGAGACAGAGACAGAGACAGAGACAGAGACAGAGACAGAGACAGAGACAGAGACAGAGACAGAGACAGAGACAGAGACAGAGACAGAGACAGAGACAGAGACAGAGACAGAGACAGAGACAGAGACAGAGACAGAGACAGAGACAGAGACAGAGACAGAGACAGAGACAGAGACAGAGACAGAGACAGAGACAGAGACAGAGACAGAGACAGAGACAGAGACAGAGACAGAGACAGAGACAGAGACAGAGACAGAGACAGAGACAGAGACAGAGACAGAGACAGAGACAGAGACAGAGACAGAGACAGAGACAGAGACAGAGACAGAGACAGAGACAGAGACAGAGACAGAGACAGAGACAGAGACAGAGACAGAGACAGAGACAGAGACAGAGACAGAGACAGAGGAAGGGGCAGAGGAAGGGGCAGAGACGGAGACAGTGACAGAGACAGAGTCAGAGTCAGAGACAGAGACAGAGACAGAGTCGGAGACAGAGTCGGAGACAGAGTCAGAGTCAGAGACAGAGACAGAGACAGAGTCTGAGTCAGAGTCAGAGTCAGAGTCAGAGACAGAGACAGAGACAGAGACAGAGATAGAGACAGAGACAGAAACAGAGACAGAGACAGAGACAGAGACAGAGTCAGAGTCAGAGTCAGAGTCAGAGTCAGAGTCAGAGTCAGAGACAGAGACAGAGATAGAGACAGAGACAGAAACAGAGACAGAGACAGAGACAGAGACAGAGACAGAGACAGAGACAGAGACAGAGACAGAGACAGAGTCAGAGTCAGAGTCAGAGTCAGAGTCAGAGTCAGAGTCAGAGTCAGAGTCAGTGTCAGAGTCAGAGTCAGAGTCAGAGTCAGAGACAGAGACAGAGACAGAGGAAGGGGCAGAGGAAGGGGCAGAGACGGAGACAGAGACAGAGACAGAGTCAGAGTCAGAGACAGAGACAGGGACAGAGTCAGAGTCAGAGTCAGAGACAGAGACAGGGACAGAGACAGAGACAGAGACAGAGACAGAGACAGAGACAGAGACAGAGACAGAGACAGAGACAGAGACAGAGACAGAGACAGAGACAGAGACAGAGACAGAGACAGAGACAGAGACAGAGACAGAGACAGAGACAGAGACAGAGACAGAGACAGAGACAGAGACAGAGACAGAGACAGAGACAGAGACAGAGACAGAGACAGAGACAGAGACAGAGACAGAGACAGAGACAGAGACAGAGACAGAGACAGAGACAGAGACAGAGACAGAGACAGAGACAGAGACAGAGACAGAGACAGAGACAGAGACAGAGACAGAGACAGAGACAGAGACAGAGACAGAGACAGAGACAGAGACAGAGACAGAGACAGAGACAGAGACAGAGACAGAGACAGAGACAGAGACAGAGACAGAGACAGAGACAGAGACAGAGACAGAGACAGAGACAGAGACAGAGACAGAGACAGAGACAGAGACAGAGACAGAGACAGAGACAGAGACAGAGACAGAGACAGAGACAGAGACAGAGACAGAGACAGAGACAGAGACAGAGACAGAGACAGAGACAGAGACAGAGACAGAGACAGAGACAGAGACAGAGACAGAGACAGAGACAGAGACAGAGACAGAGACAGAGACAGAGACAGAGACAGAGACAGAGACAGAGACAGAGACAGAGACAGAGACAGAGACAGAGACAGAGACAGAGACAGAGACAGAGACAGAGACAGAGACAGAGACAGAGACAGAGACAGAGACAGAGACAGAGACAGAGACAGAGACAGAGGAAGGGGCAGAGGAAGGGGCAGAGACGGAGACAGTGACAGAGACAGAGTCAGAGTCAGAGACAGAGACAGAGACAGAGTCGGAGACAGAGTCGGAGACAGAGTCAGAGTCAGAGACAGAGACAGAGACAGAGTCTGAGTCAGAGTCAGAGTCAGAGTCAGAGTCAGAGTCAGAGACAGAGACAGAGACAGAGACAGAGATAGAGACAGAGACAGAAACAGAGACAGAGACAGAGACAGAGACAGAGTCAGAGTCAGAGTCAGAGTCAGAGTCAGAGTCAGAGTCAGAGACAGAGACAGAGACAGAGACAGAGATAGAGACAGAGACAGAAACAGAGACAGAGACAGAGACAGAGACAGAGACAGAGACAGAGACAGAGACAGAGACAGAGACAGAGACAGAGACAGAGACAGAGACAGAGACAGAGACAGAGACAGAGACAGAGACAGAGACAGAGGAAGGGGCAGAGGAAGGGGCAGAGACGGAGACAGTGACAGAGACAGAGTCAGAGTCAGAGACAGAGACAGAGACAGAGTCGGAGACAGAGTCGGAGACAGAGTCAGAGTCAGAGACAGAGACAGAGACAGAGTCTGAGTCAGAGTCAGAGTCAGAGTCAGAGTCAGAGTCAGAGACAGAGACAGAGACAGAGACAGAGATAGAGACAGAGACAGAAACAGAGACAGAGACAGAGACAGAGACAGAGTCAGAGTCAGAGTCAGAGTCAGAGTCAGAGTCAGAGTCAGAGACAGAGACAGAGACAGAGACAGAGATAGAGACAGAGACAGAAACAGAGACAGAGACAGAGACAGAGACAGAGACAGAGACAGAGACAGAGACAGAGACAGAGACAGAGTCAGAGTCAGAGTCAGAGTCAGAGTCAGAGTCAGAGTCAGAGTCAGTGTCAGAGTCAGAGTCAGAGTCAGAGTCAGAGACAGAGACAGAGACAGAGGAAGGGGCAGAGGAAGGGGCAGAGACAGAGACAGAGACAGAGGCAGACAGAGGCAGAGACAGAGGCAGATGCAGAGGCTGTGGCAGAGTCAGAGTCAGAGACAGAGACAGAGACAGAGGCAGACAGAGGCAGAGACAGAGGCAGATGCAGAGGCTGTGGCAGAGTCAGAGTCAGAGACAGAGTCAGAGTCAGAGTCAGAGTCAGAGACAGAGACAGAGACAGAGACAGAGACAGAGACAGAGACAGAGGCAGACAGAGGCAGAGACAGAGGCAGATGCAGAGGCTGTGGCAGAGTCAGAGTCAGAGACAGAGTCAGAGTCAGAGTCAGAGTCAGAGACAGAGACAGAGACAGAGACAGAGACAGAGACAGAGATAGACAGAGGCAGAGACAGAGGCAGATGCAGAGGCTGTGGCAGAGTCAGAGTCAGAGACAGAGTCAGAGTCAGAGACAGAGACAGAGACAGAGATAGAGACAGAGACAGAAACAGAGACAGAGACAGAGACAGAGACAGAGACAGAGACAGAGACAGAGACAGAGACAGAGACAGAGACAGAGACAGAGTCAGAGTCAGAGTCAGAGTCAGAGTCAGTGTCAGAGTCAGAGTCAGAGTCAGAGTCAGAGACAGAGACAGAGAAGGAGGAAGGGGCAGAGGAAGGGGCAGAGACGGAGACAGAGACAGAGGCAGAGTCAGAGTCAGAGACAGAGACAGGGACAGAGTCAGAGTCAGAGTCAGAGACAGAGACAGGGACAGAGACAGAGACAGAGACAGAGACAGAGACAGAGACAGAGACAGAGACAGAGACAGAGACAGAGACAGAGACAGAGACAGAGACAGAGACAGAGACAGAGACAGAGACAGAGACAGAGACAGAGACAGAGACAGAGACAGAGACAGAGACAGACACAGAGACAGAGGCTGAGGCACAGCCAGAGTCAGAGACAGAGTCAGAATCAGAGACAGAGACAGAGACAGAGACAGAGACAGAGACAGAGACAGAGACAGAGACAGAGACAGAGACAGAGACAGAGACAGAGACAGAGACAGAGACAGAGTCAGAGTCAGAGTCAGAGTCAGAGTCAGAGTCAGAGTCATGGTCCGAGTCAGAGTCAGAGACAGAGTCAGAGTCAGAGTCAGAGTCAGAGTCAGAGTCAGAGTCAGAGTCAGAGTCAGAGTCAGAGTCAGAGTCAGAGTCAGAGTCAGAGTCAGAGTCAGAGTCAGAGTCAGAGTCAGAGTCAGAGTCAGAGTCAGAGTCAGAGTCAGAGTCAGAGTCAGAGGCAGAGTCAGAGTCAGAGACAGAGTCAGAGACAGAGTCAGAGTCAGAGTCAGAGTCAGAGTCAGAGTCAGAGTCAGAGTCAGAGTCAGAGTCAGAGTCAGAGTCAGAGTCAGAGTCAGAGTCAGAGTCAGAGTCAGAGTCAGAGTCAGAGTCAGAGTCAGAGTCAGAGTCAGAGTCAGAGTCAGAGTCAGAGTCAGAGTCAGAGTCATGGTCCGAGTCAGAGTCAGAGACAGAGTCAGAGTCAGAGTCAGAGTCAGAGTCAGAGTCAGAGTCAGAGTCAGAGTCAGAGTCAGAGTCAGAGTCAGAGACAGAGACAGAGACAGAGACAGAGACAGAGACAGAGGCAGACAGAGGCAGAGACAGAGGCAGATGCAGAGTCAGAGACAGAGTCAGAGTCAGAGGCAGAGACAGAGACAGGCAACAGAGACAGAGATAGACAGAGACAGAGGCAGATGCAGAGGCTGAGGCACAGTCAGAGTCTGAGTCAGAGTCAGAGTCAGAGTCAGAGACAGAGGCAGAGACAGAGACAGAGACAGAGACAGAGACAGAGACAGAGACAGAGACAGAGACAGAGACAGAGACAGAGACAGAGACAGAGACAGAGACAGAGACAGAGACAGAGACAGAGACAGAGACAGAGACAGAGACAGAGACAGAGACAGAGACAGAGACAGAGACAGAGACAGAGACAGAGACAGAGACAGAGACAGAGACAGAGACAGAGACAGAGACAGAGACAGAGACAGAGACAGAGACAGAGACAGAGACAGAGACAGAGACAGAGACAGAGACAGAGACAGAGACAGAGACAGAGACAGAGACAGAGACAGAGACAGAGACAGAGACAGAGACAGAGACAGAGACAGAGACAGAGACAGAGACAGAGACAGAGACAGAGACAGAGACAGAGACAGAGACAGAGACAGAGACAGAGACAGAGACAGAGACAGAGACAGAGTCAGAGGCAGATGCAGAGGCTGAGGCACAGTCAGAGTCTGAGTCAGAGGCAGAGTCAGAGTCAGAGTCAGAGACAGAGACAGAGACAGAGACAGAGACAGAGACAGAGACAGAGACAGAGACAGAGACAGAGACAGAGACAGAGTCAGAGACAGAGACAGAGACAGAGTCAGAGTCAGAGTCAGAGTCAGAGTCAGAGTCAGAGTCAGAGTCAGAGTCAGAGTCAGAGTCAGAGTCAGAGTCAGAGTCAGAGTCAGAGTCAGAGTCAGAGTCAGAGGCAGATGCAGAGGCTGAGGCACAGTCAGAGTCTGAGACAGAGACAGAGACAGAGACAGAGACAGAGACAGAGACAGAGACAGAGACAGAGACAGAGACAGAGATGGAGACAGAGAAAGAGGCAGAGACAGAGACAGAGACAGAGTCAGAGTCAGAGTCAGAGTCAGAGTCAGAGTCAGAGTCAGAGTCAGAGTCAGAGTCAGAGTCAGAGTCAGAGTCAGAGTCAGAGTCAGAGTCAGAGTCAGAGTCAGAGTCAGAGTCAGAGTCAGAGTCAGAGTCAGAGTCAGAGTCAGAGTCAGAGTCAGAGTCAGAGTCAGAGTCAGAGTCAGAGTCAGAGTCAGAGTCAGAGTCAGAGTCAGAGTCAGAGACAGAGACAGAGACAGAGACAGAGACAGAGACAGAGACAGAGACAGAGACAGAGACAGAGACAGAGACAGAGACAGAGACAGAGACAGAGACAGAGACAGAGACAGAGACAGAGACAGAGACAGAGACAGAGACAGAGACAGAGACAGAGACAGAGACAGAGACAGAGACAGAGACAGAGACAGAGACAGAGACAGAGACAGAGACAGAGACAGAGACAGAGACGGAGACAGAGACAGAGACAGAGGCAGATGCAGATGCAGATGCAGAGGCTGAGGCACAGTCAGAGTCAGAGTCAGAGTCAGAGACAGAGACAGAGACAGAGACAGAGACAGAGACAGAGACAGACAGAGGCAGAGACAGAGGCAGATGCAGAGGCTGTGGCAGAGTCAGAGTCAGAGACAGAGTCAGAGTCAGAGGCAGAGACAGAGACAGAGACAGCAACAGAGACAGAGACGGAGACAGAGACAGAGACAGAGGCAGATGCAGAGGCTGAGGCACAGTCAGAGTCTGAGTCCGAGTCAGAGTCAGAGTCAGAGTCAGAGTCAGAGTCAGAGTCAGAGTCAGAGTCAGAGTCAGAGTCAGAGTCAGAGTCAGAGTCAGAGTCAGAGTCAGAGTCAGAGTCAGAGTCAGAGTCAGAGGCTGAGGCACAGTCAGAGTCTGAGACAGAGACAGAGACAGAGACAGAGACAGAGACAGAGACAGAGACAGAGACAGAGACAGAGACAGAGACAGAGACAGAGACAGAGACAGAGACAGAGATGGAGACAGAGAAAGAGGCAGAGACAGAGAAAGAGGCAGAGACAGAGACAGAGACAGAGGCAGAGGCAGACAGAGGCAGAGACAGAGGCAGATGCAGAGGCTGTGGCAGAGTCAGAGTCAGAGACAGAGACAGAGACAGAGGCAGACAGAGGCAGAGACAGAGGCAGATGCAGAGGCTGTGGCAGAGTCAGAGTCAGAGACAGAGACAGAGACAGAGGCAGACAGAGGCAGAGACAGAGGCAGATGCAGAGGCTGTGGCAGAGTCAGAGTCAGACACAGAGTCAGAGTCAGAGTCAGAGTCAGAGACAGAGACAGAGACAGAGACAGAGACAGAGACAGACAGAGGCAGAGACAGAGGCAGATGCAGAGGCTGTGGCAGAGTCAGAGTCAGAGACAGAGTCAGAGTCAGAGGCAGAGACAGAGACAGAGACAGCAACAGAGACAGAGACAGAGACAGAGACAGAGACAGAGACAGAGACAGAGACAGAGACAGAGACAGAGACAGAGACAGAGACAGAGACAGAGACAGAGACAGAGACAGAGACAGAGACAGAGACAGAGACAGAGACAGAGACAGAGACAGAGACAGAGACAGAGACAGAGACAGAGACAGAGACAGAGACAGAGACAGAGACAGAGACAGAGACAGAGACAGAGACAGAGACAGAGACAGAGACAGAGACAGAGACAGAGACAGAGACAGAGACAGAGACAGAGACAGAGACAGAGACAGAGACAGAGACGGAGACAGAGACAGAGACAGAGGCAGATGCAGATGCAGAGGCTGAGGCACAGTCAGAGTCTGAGTCCGAGTCAGAGTCAGAGTCAGAGTCAGAGTCAGAGTCAGAGTCAGAGTCAGAGTCAGAGTCAGAGTCAGAGTCAGAGTCAGAGTCAGAGTCAGAGTCAGAGTCAGAGTCAGAGTCAGAGTCAGAGTCAGAGTCAGAGTCACAGTCAGAGTCAGAGTCAGAGTCAGAGTCAGAGTCAGAGTCAGAGTCAGAGTCAGAGTCAGAGTCAGAGTCAGAGTCAGAGTCAGAGTCAGAGTCAGAGTCAGAGTCAGAGTCAGAGTCAGAGTCAGAGTCAGAGTCAGAGTCAGAGTCAGAGTCAGAGTCAGAGTCAGAGTCAGAGTCAGAGTCAGAGTCAGAGTCAGAGTCAGAGTCAGAGTCAGAGTCAGAGTCAGAGTCAGAGTCAGAGTCAGAGTCAGAGTCAGAGTCAGAGTCAGAGTCAGAGTCAGAGTCAGAGTCAGAGTCAGAGACAGAGACAGAGACAGAGACAGAGACAGAGACAGAGACAGAGACAGAGACAGAGTCTGAGACAGAGACAGAGACAGAGACAGAGACAGAGTCAGAGTCAGAGTCAGAGTCAGAGTCAGAGTCAGAGTCAGAGACAGAGTCAGAGACAGAGTCAGAGTCAGAGTCAGAGACAGAGTCAGAGTCAGAGTCAGAGTCAGAGTCAGAGTCAGAGTCAGAGTCAGAGTCAGAGTCAGAGTCAGAGTCAGAGTCAGAGTCAGAGTCAGAGTCAGAGTCAGAGTCAGAGTCAGAGTCAGAGTCAGAGTCAGAGTCAGAGTCAGAGTCAGAGTCCGAGTCAGAGTCAGAGACAGAGTCAGAGATGGAGACAGAGAAAGAGGCAGAGACAGAGACAGAGACAGAGACAGAGACAGAGACAGAGACAGAGACAGAGACAGAGACAGAGACAGAGACAGAGACAGAGACAGAGACAGAGACAGAGACAGAGACAGAGACAGAGACAGAGACAGAGACAGAGACAGAGACAGAGACAGAGACAGAGACAGAGACAGAGACAGAGACAGAGACAGAGACAGAGACAGAGACAGAGACAGAGACAGAGACAGAGACAGAGACAGAGACAGAGACAGAGACAGAGACAGAGACAGAGACAGAGACAGAGACAGAGACAGAGACAGAGACAGAGACAGAGACAGAGACAGAGACAGAGACAGAGACAGAGACAGAGACAGAGACAGAGACAGAGACAGAGACAGAGACAGAGACAGAGACAGAGACAGAGACAGAGACAGAGACAGAGACAGAGACAGAGACAGAGACAGAGACAGAGACAGAGACAGAGACAGAGACAGAGACAGAGACAGAGACAGAGACAGAGACAGAGACAGAGACAGCGGCATGTGCAGAGGCTGATTCACAGTCAGAGTCAGAGTCAGAGTCAGAGTCAGAGTCAGAGTCAGAGTCAGAGTCAGAGTCAGAGTCAGAGTCAGAGTCAGAGTCAGAGTCAGAGTCAGAGTCAGAGTCAGAGTCAGAGTCAGAGTCAGAGTCAGAGTCAGAGTCAGAGTCAGAGTCAGAGTCAGAGTCAGAGTCAGAGTCAGAGTCAGAGTCAGAGTCAGAGTCAGAGTCAGAGTCAGAGTCAGAGTCAGAGTCAGAGTCAGAGTCAGAGTCAGAGTCAGAGTCAGAGTCAGAGTCAGAGTCAGAGTCAGAGTCAGAGTCAGAGTCAGAGTCAGAGTCAGAGTCAGAGTCAGAGTCAGAGTCAGAGTCAGAGTCAGAGTCAGAGTCAGAGTCAGAGTCAGAGTCAGAGTCAGAGTCAGAGTCAGAGTCAGAGGCAGAGTCAGAGTCAGAGACAGAGTCAGAGACAGAGTCAGAGTCAGAGTCACAGTCAGAGTCAGAGTCAGAGTCAGAGTCAGAGTCAGAGTCAGAGTCAGAGTCAGAGTCAGAGTCCGAGTCAGAGTCAGAGACAGAGTCAGAGTCAGAGTCAGAGTCAGAGTCAGAGTCAGAGTCAGAGTCAGAGTCAGAGTCAGAGTCAGAGTCAGAGTCAGAGGCAGATGCAGAGGCTGAGGCACAGTCAGAGTCTGAGACAGAGACAGAGACAGAGACAGAGACAGAGACAGAGATGGAGACAGAGAAAGAGGCAGAGACAGAGACAGAGACAGAGGCAGAGGCAGACAGAGGCAGAGACAGAGGCAGATGCAGAGGCTGTGGCAGAGTCAGAGTCAGAGACAGAGACAGAGACAGAGGCAGACAGAGGCAGAGACAGAGGCAGATGCAGAGGCTGTGGCAGAGTCAGAGTCAGAGACAGAGACAGAGACAGAGGCAGACAGAGGCAGAGACAGAGGCAGATGCAGAGGCTGTGGCAGAGTCAGAGTCAGACACAGAGTCAGAGTCAGAGTCAGAGTCAGAGACAGAGACAGAGACAGAGACAGAGACAGAGACAGACAGAGGCAGAGACAGAGGCAGATGCAGAGGCTGTGGCAGAGTCAGAGTCAGAGACAGAGTCAGAGTCAGAGGCAGAGACAGAGACAGAGACAGCAACAGAGACAGAGACGGAGACAGAGACAGAGACAGAGGCAGATGCAGAGGCGGAGGCACAGTCAGAGTCTGAGTCAGAGGCAGAGTCAGAGTCAGAGTCAGAGACAGAGGCAGAGACAGAGACAGAGACAGAGACAGAGACAGAGACAGAGACAGAGACAGAGACAGAGACAGAGACAGAGACAGAGTCAGAGACAGAGACAGAGACAGAGACAGAGACAGAGACAGAGACAGAGACAGAGACAGAGACAGAGACAGAGACAGAGACAGAGACAGAGACAGAGACAGAGACAGAGACAGAGACAGAGACAGAGACAGAGACAGAGACAGAGACAGAGACAGAGACAGAGACAGAGACAGAGACAGAGACAGAGACAGAGACAGAGACAGAGACAGAGACAGAGACAGAGACAGAGACAGAGACAGAGACAGAGACAGAGACAGAGACAGAGACAGAGACAGAGACAGAGACAGAGACAGAGACAGAGACAGAGACAGAGACAGAGACAGAGACAGAGACAGAGACAGAGACAGAGACAGAGACAGAGACAGAGACAGAGACAGAGACAGAGACAGAGACAGAGACAGAGACAGAGACAGAGACAGAGACAGAGACAGAGACAGAGACAGAGACAGAGACAGAGTCAGAGGCAGATGCAGAGGCTGAGGCACAGTCAGAGTCTGAGTCAGAGGCAGAGTCAGAGTCAGAGTCAGAGTCAGAGACAGAGGCAGAGACAGAGACAGAGACAGAGACAGAGACAGAGACAGAGACAGAGACAGAGACAGAGACAGAGACAGAGACAGAGACAGAGACAGAGACAGAGACAGAGACAGAGACAGAGACAGAGACAGAGTCAGAGTCAGAGTCAGAGTCAGAGTCAGAGTCAGAGTCAGAGTCAGAGTCAGAGTCAGAGTCAGAGTCAGAGTCAGAGTCAGAGTCAGAGTCAGAGTCAGAGTCAGAGTCAGAGTCAGAGTCAGAGTCAGAGTCAGAGTCAGAGTCAGAGTCAGAGTCAGAGTCAGAGTCAGAGTCAGAGTCAGAGTCAGAGTCAGAGTCAGAGTCAGAGTCAGAGTCAGAGTCAGAGTCAGAGTCAGAGTCAGAGTCAGAGTCAGAGTCAGAGTCAGAGTCAGAGTCAGAGTCAGAGTCAGAGTCAGAGTCAGAGTCAGAGTCAGAGTCAGAGTCAGAGTCAGAGTCAGAGTCAGAGTCAGAGTCAGAGTCAGAGTCAGAGTCAGAGTCAGAGTCAGAGTCAGAGTCAGAGTCAGAGTCAGAGTCAGAGTCAGAGTCAGAGTCAGAGTCAGAGTCAGAGTCAGAGTCAGAGTCAGAGTCAGAGTCAGAGTCAGAGTCAGAGTCAGAGTCAGAGTCAGAGTCAGAGTCAGAGTCAGAGTCAGAGACAGAGACAGAGACAGAGACAGAGACAGAGACAGAGGCAGAGGCAGACAGAGGCAGAGACAGAGGCAGATGCAGAGTCAGAGACAGAGTCAGAGTCAGAGGCAGAGACAGGCAACAGAGACAGAGATAGACAGAGACAGAGGCAGATGCAGAGGCTGAGGCACAGTCAGAGTCTGAGTCAGAGTCAGAGTCAGAGTCAGAGTCAGAGTCAGAGTCAGAGTCAGAGTCAGAGTCAGAGTCAGAGTCAGAGTCAGAGTCAGAGTCAGAGTCAGAGTCAGAGTCAGAGTCAGAGTCAGAGTCAGAGTCAGAGTCAGAGTCAGAGTCAGAGTCAGAGTCAGAGTCAGAGTCAGAGTCAGAGTCAGAGTCAGAGTCAGAGTCAGAGTCAGAGTCAGAGTCAGAGTCAGAGTCAGAGTCAGAGTCAGAGTCAGAGTCAGAGTCAGAGTCAGAGTCAGAGTCAGAGTCAGAGTCAGAGTCAGAGTCAGAGTCAGAGTCAGAGTCAGAGTCAGAGTCAGAGTCAGAGTCAGAGTCAGAGTCAGAGTCAGAGTCAGAGTCAGAGTCAGAGTCAGAGTCAGAGTCAGAGTCAGAGTCAGAGTCAGAGTCAGAGTCAGAGTCAGAGTCAGAGTCAGAGTCAGAGTCAGAGTCAGAGTCAGAGTCAGAGTCAGAGTCAGAGTCAGAGTCAGAGTCAGAGTCAGAGTCAGAGTCAGAGTCAGAGTCAGAGTCAGAGTCAGAGTCAGAGTCAGAGTCAGAGTCAGAGTCAGAGTCAGAGTCAGAGTCAGAGTCAGAGTCAGAGTCAGAGTCAGAGTCAGAGTCAGAGTCAGAGTCAGAGTCAGAGTCAGAGTCAGAGTCAGAGTCAGAGTCAGAGTCAGAGTCAGAGGCAGATGCAGAGGCTGAGGCACAGTCAGAGTCTGAGACAGAGACAGAGACAGAGACAGAGACAGAGACAGAGACAGAGACAGAGACAGAGACAGAGATGGAGACAGAGAAAGAGGCAGAGACAGAGACAGAGACAGAGGCAGAGGCAGACAGAGGCAGAGACAGAGGCAGATGCAGAGGCTGTGGCAGAGTCAGAGTCAGAGACAGAGACAGAGACAGAGGCAGACAGAGGCAGAGACAGAGGCAGATGCAGAGGCTGTGGCAGAGTCAGAGTCAGAGACAGAGACAGAGACAGAGGCAGACAGAGGCAGAGACAGAGGCAGATGCAGAGGCTGTGGCAGAGTCAGAGTCAGACACAGAGTCAGAGTCAGAGTCAGAGTCAGAGACAGAGACAGAGACAGAGACAGAGACAGAGACAGAGACAGACAGAGGCAGAGACAGAGGCAGATGCAGAGGCTGTGGCAGAGTCAGAGTCAGAGACAGAGTCAGAGTCAGAGGCAGAGACAGAGACAGAGACAGCAACAGAGACAGAGACGGAGACAGAGACAGAGACAGAGGCAGATGCAGAGGCGGAGGCACAGTCAGAGTCTGAGTCCGAGTCAGAGTCAGAGTCAGAGTCAGAGTCAGAGTCAGAGTCAGAGTCAGAGTCAGAGTCAGAGTCAGAGTCAGAGTCAGAGTCAGAGTCAGAGTCAGAGTCAGAGTCAGAGTCAGAGTCAGAGTCAGAGTCAGAGTCAGAGTCAGAGGCAGAGACAGAGACAGAGACAGAGACAGAGACAGAGACAGAGACAGAGACAGAGACAGAGACAGAGACAGAGACAGAGACAGAGACAGAGACAGAGACAGAGACAGAGACAGAGACAGAGACAGAGACAGAGACAGAGACAGAGACAGAGACAGAGACAGAGACAGAGACAGAGACAGAGACAGAGACAGAGACAGAGACAGAGACAGAGACAGAGACAGAGACAGAGACAGAGACAGAGACAGAGACAGAGACAGAGACAGAGACAGAGACAGAGACAGAGACAGAGACAGAGACAGAGACAGAGACAGAGACAGAGACAGAGACAGAGACAGAGACAGAGACAGAGACAGAGACAGAGACAGAGTCAGAGGCAGATGCAGAGGCTGAGGCACAGTCAGAGTCTGAGTCAGAGGCAGAGTCAGAGTCAGAGTCAGAGTCAGAGACAGAGGCAGAGACAGAGACAGAGTCAGAGTCAGAGTCAGAGTCAGAGTCAGAGTCAGAGTCAGAGTCAGAGTCAGAGTCAGAGTCAGAGTCAGAGTCAGAGTCAGAGTCAGAGTCAGAGTCAGAGTCAGAGTCAGAGTCAGAGTCAGAGTCAGAGTCAGAGTCAGAGTCAGAGTCAGAGTCAGAGTCAGAGTCAGAGTCAGAGTCAGAGTCAGAGTCAGAGTCAGAGTCAGAGTCAGAGTCAGAGTCAGAGTCAGAGTCAGAGTCAGAGTCAGAGTCAGAGTCAGAGTCAGAGTCAGAGTCAGAGTCAGAGTCAGAGTCAGAGTCAGAGTCAGAGTCAGAGTCAGAGTCAGAGTCAGAGTCAGAGTCAGAGTCAGAGTCAGAGTCAGAGTCAGAGTCAGAGTCAGAGTCAGAGTCAGAGTCAGAGTCAGAGTCAGAGTCAGAGTCAGAGTCAGAGTCAGAGTCAGAGTCAGAGTCAGAGTCAGAGTCAGAGTCAGAGTCAGAGTCAGAGTCAGAGTCAGAGTCAGAGTCAGAGTCAGAGTCAGAGTCAGAGTCAGAGTCAGAGTCAGAGTCAGAGTCAGAGTCAGAGTCAGAGTCAGAGTCAGAGTCAGAGTCAGAGTCAGAGTCAGAGTCAGAGTCAGAGTCAGAGTCAGAGTCAGAGTCAGAGTCAGAGTCAGAGTCAGAGTCAGAGTCAGAGTCAGAGTCAGAGTCAGAGTCAGAGTCAGAGTCAGAGTCAGAGTCAGAGTCAGAGTCAGAGTCAGAGTCAGAGTCAGAGTCAGAGTCAGAGTCAGAGTCAGAGTCAGAGTCAGAGTCAGAGTCAGAGTCAGAGTCAGAGTCAGAGTCAGAGTCAGAGTCAGAGTCAGAGTCAGAGTCAGAGTCAGAGTCAGAGTCAGAGTCAGAGTCAGAGTCAGAGTCAGAGTCAGAGTCAGAGTCAGAGTCAGAGTCACAAACAGAGACAGAGTCAGAGTCAGAGTCAGAGTCAGAGTCAGAGTCAGAGTCAGAGTCAGAGTCAGAGTCAGAGTCAGAGTCAGAGTCAGAGTCAGAGTCAGAGTCAGAGTCAGAGTCAGAGTCAGAGTCAGAGTCAGAGTCAGAGTCAGAGTCAGAGTCAGAGTCAGAGTCAGAGTCAGAGTCAGAGTCAGAGTCAGAGTCAGAGTCAGAGTCAGAGTCAGAGTCAGAGTCAGAGTCAGAGTCAGAGTCAGAGTCAGAGTCAGAGTCAGAGTCAGAGTCAGAGTCAGAGTCAGAGTCAGAGTCAGAGTCAGAGTCAGAGTCAGAGTCAGAGTCAGAGTCAGAGTCAGAGTCAGAGTCAGAGTCAGAGTCAGAGTCAGAGTCAGAGTCAGAGTCAGAGGCAGATGCAGAGGCTGAGGCACAGTCAGAGTCTGAGACAGAGACAGAGACAGAGACAGAGACAGAGACAGAGACAGAGACAGAGATGGAGACAAAGAAAGAGGCAGAGACAGAGACAGAGACAGAGGCAGAGGCAGACAGAGGCAGAGACAGAGGCAGATGCAGAGGCTGTGGCAGAGTCAGAGTCAGAGACAGAGACAGAGACAGAGGCAGACAGAGGCAGAGACAGAGGCAGATGCAGAGGCTGTGGCAGAGTCAGAGTCAGAGACAGAGACAGAGACAGAAGCAGACAGAGGCAGAGACAGAGGCAGATGCAGAGGCTGTGGCAGAGTCAGAGTCAGACACAGAGTCAGAGTCAGAGTCAGAGTCAGAGACAGAGACAGAGACAGAGACAGAGACAGAGACAGAGACAGAGACAGACAGAGGCAGAGACAGAGGCAGATGCAGAGGCTGTGGCAGAGTCAGAGTCAGAGACAGAGTCAGAGTCAGAGGCAGAGACAGAGACAGAGACAGCAACAGAGACAGAGACGGAGACAGAGACAGAGACAGAGGCAGATGCAGAGGCTGAGGCACAGTCAGAGTCTGAGTCCGAGTCAGAGTCAGAGTCAGAGTCAGAGTCAGAGTCAGAGTCAGAGTCAGAGTCAGAGTCAGAGTCAGAGTCAGAGTCAGAGATGGAGACAGAGAAAGAGGCAGAGACAGAGACAGAGACAGAGGCAGAGGCAGACAGAGGCAGAGACAGAGGCAGATGCAGAGGCTGTGGCAGAGTCAGAGTCAGAGACAGAGACAGAGACAGAGGCAGACAGAGGCAGAGACAGAGGCAGATGCAGAGGCTGTGGCAGAGTCAGAGTCAGAGACAGAGACAGAGACAGAGGCAGACAGAGGCAGAGACAGAGGCAGATGCAGAGGCTGTGGCAGAGTCAGAGTCAGACACAGAGTCAGATTCAGAGTCAGAGTCAGAGACAGAGACAGAGACAGAGACAGAGACAGAGACAGAGACAGACAGAGGCAGAGACAGAGGCAGATGCAGAGGCTGTGGCAGAGTCAGAGTCAGAGACAGAGTCAGAGTCAGAGGCAGAGACAGAGACAGAGACAGCAACAGAGATAGAGACGGAGACAGAGACAGAGACAGAGGCAGATGCAGAGGCTGAGGCACAGTCAGAGTCTGAGTCCGAGTCAGAGTCAGAGTCAGAGTCAGAGTCAGAGTCAGAGTCAGAGTCAGAGTCAGAGTCAGAGTCAGAGTCAGAGTCAGAGTCAGAGTCAGAGTCAGAGTCAGAGTCAGAGTCAGAGTCAGAGTCAGAGTCAGAGTCAGAGTCAGAGTCAGAGTCAGAGTCAGAGTCAGAGTCAGAGTCAGAGTCAGAGTCAGAGTCAGAGTCAGAGTCAGAGTCAGAGTCAGAGTCAGAGTCAGAGTCAGAGTCAGAGTCAGAGTCAGAGTCAGAGTCAGAGTCAGAGTCAGAGTCAGAGTCAGAGTCAGAGTCAGAGTCAGAGTCAGAGTCAGAGTCAGAGTCAGAGTCAGAGTCAGAGTCAGAGTCAGAGTCAGAGTCAGAGTCAGAGTCAGAGTCAGAGTCAGAGTCAGAGTCAGAGTCAGAGTCAGAGTCAGAGTCAGAGTCAGAGTCAGAGTCAGAGTCAGAGTCAGAGTCAGAGTCAGAGTCAGAGTCAGAGTCAGAGTCAGAGTCAGAGTCAGAGTCAGAGTCAGAGTCAGAGTCAGAGTCAGAGTCAGAGTCAGAGTCAGAGTCAGAGTCAGAGTCAGAGTCAGAGTCAGAGTCAGAGTCAGAGTCAGAGTCAGAGTCAGAGTCAGAGTCAGAGTCAGAGTCACAGTCAGAGTCAGAGTCAGAGTCAGAGTCAGAGTCACAGTCAGAGTCAGAGTCAGAGTCAGAGTCAGAGTCAGAGTCAGAGTCAGAGTCAGAGTCAGAGTCAGAGTCAGAGTCAGAGTCAGAGTCAGAGTCAGAGTCAGAGTCAGAGTCAGAGTCAGAGTCAGAGTCAGAGTCAGAGTCAGAGTCAGAGTCAGAGTCAGAGTCAGAGTCAGAGTCAGAGTCAGAGTCAGAGTCAGAGTCAGAGTCAGAGTCAGAGTCAGAGTCAGAGTCAGAGTCAGAGTCAGAGTCAGAGTCAGAGTCAGAGTCAGAGTCAGAGTCAGAGTCAGAGTCAGAGTCCGAGTCAGAGTCAGAGACAGAGTCAGAGTCAGAGTCAGAGTCAGAGTCAGAGTCAGAGTCAGAGTCAGAGTCAGAGTCAGAGTCAGAGTCAGAGACAGAGACAGAGACAGAGACAGAGACAGAGACAGAGTCTGAGACAGAGACAGAGACAGAGACAGAGACAGAGTCAGAGTCAGAGTCAGAGTCAGAGTCAGAGTCAGAGTCAGAGTCAGAGTCAGAGGCAGAGGCAGAGTCAGAGTCAGAGTCAGAGTCAGAGTCAGAGTCAGAGTCAGAGTCAGAGTCAGAGTCAGAGTCAGAGTCAGAGTCAGAGTCAGAGTCAGAGTCAGAGTCAGAGTCAGAGTCAAAGTCAGAGTCAGAGTCAGAGGCAGAGTCAGAGTCAGAGACAGAGTCAGAGACAGAGTCAGAGTCAGAGTCACAGTCAGAGTCAGAGTCAGAGTCAGAGTCAGAGTCAGAGTCAGAGTCAGAGTCAGAGTCAGAGTCAGAGTCAGAGTCAGAGTCAGAGTCAGAGTCAGAGTCCGAGTCAGAGTCAGAGACAGAGTCAGAGATGGAGACAGAGAAAGAGGCAGAGACAGAGACAGAGACAGAGGCAGAGGCAGACAGAGGCAGAGACAGAGGCAGATGCAGAGGCTGTGGCAGAGTCAGAGTCAGAGACAGAGACAGAGACAGAGGCAGACAGAGGCAGAGACAGAGGCAGATGCAGAGGCTGTGGCAGAGTCAGAGTCAGAGACAGAGACAGAGACAGAGGCAGACAGAGGCAGAGACAGAGGCAGATGCAGAGGCTGTGGCAGAGTCAGAGTCAGACACAGAGTCAGATTCAGAGTCAGAGTCAGAGACAGAGACAGAGACAGAGACAGAGACAGAGACAGAGACAGACAGAGGCAGAGACAGAGGCAGATGCAGAGGCTGTGGCAGAGTCAGAGTCAGAGACAGAGTCAGAGTCAGAGGCAGAGACAGAGACAGAGACAGCAACAGAGACAGAGACGGAGACAGAGACAGAGACAGAGGCAGATGCAGAGGCTGAGGCACAGTCAGAGTCTGAGTCCGAGTCAGAGTCAGAGTCAGAGTCAGAGTCAGAGTCAGAGTCAGAGTCAGAGTCAGAGTCAGAGTCAGAGTCAGAGTCAGAGTCAGAGTCAGAGTCAGAGTCAGAGTCAGAGTCAGAGTCAGAGTCAGAGTCAGAGTCAGAGTCAGAGTCAGAGTCAGAGTCAGAGTCAGAGTCAGAGTCAGAGTCAGAGTCAGAGACAGAGACAGAGACAGAGACAGACAGAGGCAGAGGCAGAGTCAGAGTCAGAGTCAGAGTCAGAGTCAGAGTCAGAGTCAGAGTCAGAGTCAGAGTCAGAGTCAGAGTCAGAGTCAGAGTCAGAGTCAGAGTCAGAGTCAGAGTCAGAGACAGAGACAGAGACAGAGACAGACAGAGGCAGAGTCAGAGTCAGAGTCAGAGTCAGAGTCAGAGTCAGAGTCAGAGTCAGAGTCAGAGTCAGAGTCAGAGTCAGAGTCAGAGTCAGAGTCAGAGTCAGAGTCAGAGTCAGAGTCAGAGTCAGAGTCAGAGTCAGAGTCAGAGTCAGAGTCAGAGTCAGAGTCAGAGTCAGAGTCAGAGTCAGAGTCAGAGTCAGAGTCAGAGTCAGAGTCAGAGGCAGAGTCAGAGTCAGAGTCAGAGTCAGAGTCAGAGTCAGAGTCAGAGTCAGAGTCAGAGTCAGAGTCAGAGTCAGAGTCAGAGTCAGAGTCAGAGTCAGAGTCAGAGTCAGAGTCAGAGTCAGAGTCAGAGTCAGAGTCAGAGTCAGAGTCAGAGTCAGAGTCAGAGTCAGAGTCAGAGTCAGAGTCAGAGTCAGAGTCAGAGTCAGAGTCAGAGTCAGAGTCAGAGGCAGAGTCAGAGTCAGAGACAGAGTCAGAGACAGAGTCAGAGTCAGAGTCACAGTCAGAGTCAGAGTCAGAGTCAGAGTCAGAGTCAGAGTCAGAGTCAGAGTCAGAGTCAGAGTCAGAGTCAGAGTCAGAGTCAGAGTCAGAGTCAGAGTCAGAGTCAGAGTCAGAGTCAGAGTCAGAGTCAGAGTCAGAGTCAGAGTCAGAGTCAGAGTCAGAGTCAGAGTCAGAGTCAGAGTCAGAGTCAGAGTCAGAGTCAGAGTCAGAGTCAGAGTCAGAGTCAGAGTCAGAGTCAGAGTCAGAGTCAGAGTCAGAGTCAGAGTCAGAGTCAGAGTCAGAGTCAGAGTCAGAGTCAGAGTCAGAGTCAGAGACAGAGTCAGAGACAGAGTCAGAGTCAGAGTCACAGTCAGAGTCAGAGTCAGAGTCAGAGTCAGAGTCAGAGTCAGAGTCAGAGTCAGAGGCAGAGACAGAGACAGAGACAGGCAACAGAGACAGAGATAGACAGAGACAGAGGCAGATGCAGAGGCTGAGGCACAGTCAGAGTCTGAGTCAGAGTCAGAGTCAGAGTCAGAGACAGAGGCAGAGACAGAGACAGAGACAGAGACAGAGACAGAGACAGAGACAGAGACAGAGACAGAGACAGAGACAGAGACAGAGACAGAGACAGAGACAGAGACAGAGACAGAGACAGAGACAGAGACAGAGACAGAGACAGAGACAGAGACAGAGACAGAGACAGAGACAGAGACAGAGACAGAGACAGAGACAGAGACAGAGACAGAGACAGAGACAGAGACAGAGACAGAGACAGAGACAGAGACAGAGACAGAGACAGAGACAGAGACAGAGACAGAGACAGAGACAGAGACAGAGACAGAGACAGAGACAGAGACAGAGACAGAGACAGAGACAGAGACAGAGACAGAGACAGAGACAGAGACAGAGACAGAGACAGAGACAGAGACAGAGACAGAGACAGAGACAGAGACAGAGACAGAGACAGAGACAGAGACAGAGACAGAGACAGAGACAGAGACAGAGACAGAGACAGAGACAGAGACAGAGACAGAGACAGAGACAGAGACAGAGACAGAGACAGAGACAGAGTCAGAGGCAGATGCAGAGGCTGAGGCACAGTCAGAGTCTGAGTCAGAGGCAGAGTCAGAGTCAGAGTCAGAGTCAGAGACAGAGGCAGAGACAGAGACAGAGACAGAGACAGAGACAGAGACAGAGACAGAGACAGAGACAGAGACAGAGACAGAGACAGAGACAGAGACAGAGACAGAGACAGAGACAGAGACAGAGACAGAGACAGAGACAGAGACAGAGACAGAGACAGAGACAGAGACAGAGACAGAGACAGAGACAGAGACAGAGACAGAGACAGAGACAGAGACAGAGACAGAGACAGAGACAGAGACAGAGACAGAGACAGAGACAGAGACAGAGACAGAGACAGAGACAGAGACAGAGACAGAGACAGAGACAGAGACAGAGACAGAGACAGAGACAGAGACAGAGACAGAGACAGAGACAGAGACAGAGACAGAGACGGAGACAGACACAGAGACAGAGGCAGATGCAGATGCAGAGGCTGAGGCACAGTCAGAGTCTGAGTCCGAGTCAGAGTCAGAGTCAGAGTCAGAGTCAGAGTCAGAGTCAGAGTCAGAGTCAGAGTCGGAGTCAGAGTCAGAGTCAGAGTCAGAGTCAGAGTCAGAGTCAGAGTCAGAGTCAGAGTCAGAGTCAGAGTCAGAGTCAGAGTCAGAGTCAGAGTCAGAGTCAGAGTCAGAGTCAGAGTCAGAGTCAGAGTCAGAGTCAGAGTCAGAGTCAGAGTCAGAGTCAGAGTCAGAGTCAGAGTCAGAGGCAGATGCAGAGGCTGAGGCACAGTCAGAGTCTGAGACAGAGACAGAGACAGAGACAGAGACAGAGACAGAGACAGAGACAGAGACAGAGACAGAGACAGAGACAGAGACAGAGACAGAGACAGAGACAGAGACAGAGACAGAGACAGAGACAGAGACAGAGACAGAGATGGAGACAGAGAAAGAGGCAGAGACAGAGACAGAGACAGAGGCAGAGGCAGACAGAGGCAGAGACAGAGGCAGATGCAGAGGCTGTGGCAGAGTCAGAGTCAGAGACAGAGACAGAGACAGAGGCAGACAGAGGCAGAGACAGAGGCAGATGCAGAGGCTGTGGCAGAGTCAGAGTCAGAGACAGAGACAGAGACAGAGGCAGACAGAGGCAGAGACAGAGGCAGATGCAGAGGCTGTGGCAGAGTCAGAGTCAGACACAGAGTCAGAGTCAGAGTCAGAGTCAGAGACAGAGACAGAGACAGAGACAGAGACAGAGACAGAGACAGAGACAGAGACAGAGACAGAGACAGAGACAGACAGAGGCAGAGACAGAGGCAGATGCAGAGGCTGTGGCAGAGTCAGAGTCAGAGACAGAGACAGAGACAGAGGCAGACAGAGGCAGAGACAGAGGCAGATGCAGAGGCTGTGGCAGAGTCAGAGTCAGACACAGAGTCAGAGTCAGAGTCAGAGTCAGAGACAGAGACAGAGACAGAGACAGAGACAGAGACAGAGACAGAGACAGAGACAGAGACAGAGACAGAGACAGACAGAGGCAGAGACAGAGGCAGATGCAGAGGCTGTGGCAGAGTCAGAGTCAGAGACAGAGTCAAAGTCAGAGGCAGAGACAGAGACAGAGACAGAGACAGAGACAGAGACAGAGACAGAGACAGAGACAGAGACGGAGACAGAGGCAGACAGAGGCAGAGACAGAGACAGAGACAGAGACAGAGACAGAGACAGAGACAGAGACAGAGACAGAGACAGAGACAGAGACAGAGACAGAGACAGAGACAGAGACAGAGACAGAGACAGAGACAGAGACAGAGACAGAGACAGAGACAGAGACAGAGACAGAGACAGAGACAGAGACAGAGACAGAGACAGAGACAGAGACAGAGACAGAGACAGAGACAGAGACAGAGACAGAGACAGAGACAGAGACAGAGACAGAGACAGAGACAGAGACAGAGACAGAGACAGAGACAGAGACAGAGACAGAGACAGAGACAGAGACAGAGACAGAGACAGAGACAGAGACAGAGATGGAGACAGAGAAAGAGGCAGAGACAGAGACAGAGACAGAGGCAGAGGCAGACAGAGGCAGAGACAGAGGCAGATGCAGAGGCTGTGGCAGAGTCAGAGTCAGACACAGAGTCAGAGTCAGAGTCAGAGTCAGAGACAGAGACAGAGACAGAGACAGAGACAGAGACAGAGACAGAGACAGAGACAGAGACAGAGACAGAGACAGACAGAGGCAGAGACAGAGGCAGATGCAGAGGCTGTGGCAGAGTCAGAGTCAGAGACAGAGTCAGAGTCAGAGACAGAGACAGAGTCAGAGACAGAGTCAGAGTCAGAGTCAGAGTCAGAGTCAGAGTCAGAGTCAGAGGCAGATGCAGAGGCTGAGGCACAGTCAGAGTCTGAGACAGAGACAGAGACAGAGACAGAGACAGAGACAGAGACAGAGACAGAGGCAGAGACAGAGGCAGATGCAGAGGCTGTGGCAGAGTCAGAGTCAGAGACAGAGACAGAGACAGAGGCAGACAGAGGCAGAGACAGAGGCAGATGCAGAGGCTGTGGCAGAGTCAGAGTCAGAGACAGAGACAGAGACAGAGGCAGACAGAGGCAGAGACAGAGGCAGATGCAGAGGCTGTGGCAGAGTCAGAGTCAGACACAGAGTCAGATTCAGAGTCAGAGTCAGAGACAGAGACAGAGACAGAGACAGAGACAGAGACAGAGACAGACAGAGGCAGAGACAGAGGCAGATGCAGAGGCTGTGGCAGAGTCAGAGTCAGAGACAGAGTCAGAGTCAGAGGCAGAGACAGAGACAGAGACAGCAACAGAGACAGAGACGGAGACAGAGACAGAGACAGAGGCAGATGCAGAGGCTGAGGCACAGTCAGAGTCTGAGTCCGAGTCAGAGTCAGAGTCAGAGTCAGAGTCAGAGTCAGAGTCAGAGTCAGAGTCAGAGTCAGAGTCAGAGTCAGAGTCAGAGTCAGAGTCAGAGTCAGAGTCAGAGTCAGAGTCAGAGTCAGAGTCAGAGTCAGAGTCAGAGTCAGAGTCAGAGTCAGAGTCAGAGTCAGAGTCAGAGTCAGAGTCAGAGACAGAGACAGAGACAGAGACAGACAGAGGCAGAGGCAGAGTCAGAGTCAGAGTCAGAGTCAGAGTCAGAGTCAGAGTCAGAGTCAGAGTCAGAGTCAGAGTCAGAGTCAGAGTCAGAGTCAGAGTCAGAGTCAGAGTCAGAGTCAGAGTCAGAGTCAGAGACAGAGACAGAGACAGAGACAGAGACAGAGACAGAGACAGAGACAGAGACAGAGACAGAGACAGAGACAGACAGAGGCAGAGACAGAGGCAGATGCAGAGGCTGTGGCAGAGTCAGAGTCAGAGACAGAGACAGAGACAGAGGCAGACAGAGGCAGAGACAGAGGCAGATGCAGAGGCTGTGGCAGAGTCAGAGTCAGACACAGAGTCAGAGTCAGAGTCAGAGTCAGAGACAGAGACAGAGACAGAGACAGAGACAGAGACAGAGACAGAGACAGAGACAGAGACAGAGACAGACAGAGGCAGAGACAGAGGCAGATGCAGAGGCTGTGGCAGAGTCAGAGTCAGAGACAGAGTCAAAGTCAGAGGCAGAGACAGAGACAGAGACAGAGACAGAGACAGAGACAGAGACAGAGACAGAGACAGAGACGGAGACAGAGGCTGAGGCGCAGTCAGAGTCCGAGTCCGAGTCAGAGTCAGAGTCAGAGTCAGAGTCAGAGTCAGAGTCAGAGTCAGAGTCAGAGTCAGAGTCAGAGTCAGAGTCAGAGACAGAGACAGAGTCAGAGACAGAGTCAGAGTCAGAGTCAGAGTCAGAGTCAGAGTCAGAGTCAGAGGCAGATGCAGAGGCTGAGGCACAGTCAGAGTCTGAGACAGAGACAGAGACAGAGACAGAGACAGAGACAGAGACAGAGACAGAGACAGAGACAGAGACAGATACAGAGACAGAGACAGAGACAGAGACAGAGACAGAGACAGAGACAGAGACAGAGACAGAGACAGAGACAGAGACAGAGACAGAGACAGAGACAGAGACAGAGACAGAGACAGAGACAGAGACAGAGACAGAGACAGAGACAGAGATGGAGACAGAGAAAGAGGCAGAGACAGAGACAGAGACAGAGGCAGAGGCAGAC
>CAMAOC010000457.1:0-37439 GCA_945859555.1 Megachile ligniseca
GATAATAATAATAGTTATAAGGATAAAGACAAGAGGAATACGGTTAATAGTAATAGTAATAAGAATAATAATAACAGTTATAGCGATAATAATAATAATAATAAGGATAATAATAATAATTATAAGGAGAAAGACAAGAGGAATAGGGATAATAATAATAGTAACAAGAATAATAATAACAGTTATAGCGATAATAATAATAGTATTAAGGATAATAATAACAGTTATAGCGATAATAATAATAGTTATAAGGAAAAAGACAAGAGGAATAGGGATAATAATAATAGTGACAAGAATAATAATAACAGTTATAGCGATAATAATAATAGTATTAAGGATAATAATAACAGTTATAGCGATAATAATAATAGTAATAAGGATAATAATAATAGTTATAAGGATAAAGACAAGAGGAATACGGTTTATATTAATAGTAATAAGAATAATAATAACAGTTATAGCGATAATAATAATAGTTATAAGGAGAAAGACAAGAGGAATAGGGATAATAATAATAGTAACAAGAATAATAATAACAGTTTTAGCGATAATAATAATAGTATTAAGGATAATAATACCAGTTATAGCGATAATAATAATAATAATAAGGATAATAATAATAGTTATAAGGAGAAAGACAAGAGGAATAGGGATAATAATAATAGTAACAAGAATAATAATAACAGTTATAGCGATAATAATAATAGTTATAAGGATAAAGACAAGAGTAATAGGGATAGTAACAATAGAATAACCATAATAATAACAGTTACAGCGATAATAATAATAGTATTAAGGACAATAATACCAGTTATAGCGATAATAATAATAGTAACAAGAATAATAATAACAGTTATAGCGATAATAATAATAATAATAAGGATAATAATAATAGTTATAAGGAGAAAGACAAGAGGAATAGGGATAATAATAATAGTAACAAGAATAATAGTAACAGTTATAGCGATAATAATAATAATAATAATAACGATAATAATAATAGTTATAAGGATAAATACAAGAGGAATAGGGATAATAGTAATAGTGATAAGAATAATAATAACAGTTATAGCGATAATAATAATAGTTATAAGGAGAAAGACAAGAGGAATAGGGATAATAATAATAGTAACAAGAATAATAACAACAGTTATAGCGATAATAATAATAATAATAGTTATAAGGAGAAAGACAAGAGGAATGGGGATAATAATAATAGTAACAATAATAATAACAGTTATAGCGATAATAATAATAATAATAAGGATAATAATAATAGTTATAAGGAGAAAGACAAGAGGAATAGGGATAATAATAATAGTAACAAGAATAATAATAACAGTTATAGCGGTAATAATAATAGTATTAAGGATAAAGGCAAGAGTAATACGGACAGTAATAATAGTAACAAGAATAATAATAACAGTTATAGCGATAATAATAATAGTAATAAGGATAATAATAATAGTTATAAGGAGAAAGACAAGAGGAATAGGGATAATAATAATAGTAACAAGAATAATAACAACAGTTATAGCGATAATAATAATAATAATAGTTATAAGGAGAAAGACAAGAGGAATGGGGATAATAATAATAGTAACAATAATAATAACAGTTATAGCGATAATAATAATAATAATAAGGATAATAATAATAGTTATAAGGAGAAAGACAAGAGGAATAGGGATAATAATAATAGTAACAAGAATAATAATAACAGTTATAGCGATAATAATAATAGTATTATGGATAATAATAACAGTTATAGCGATAATAATAATAGTAATAAGGATAATAATATTAGTTATAAGGATAAAGACAAGGGCAATAGGGATAATAATAATAGTTATAAGGATAAAGACAATGGCAATAGCGATAATAATAATAGTAATAACAATAATAATAACAGTTGTAGCGATAATAATAATAGTAAAAAGGATTAATAATAATAGTTATATGGATAAAGACAAGAGTAATACGGATAGTAACAATAGTAATAAGAATAATAATAACAGTTATAGCGATAATAATAATCGTAGCAAGAATAATAATAACAGTTATAGCGATAATAATAATAATAATAAGGATAATAATAATAGTTATAAGGAGAAAGACAAGAGGAATAGGGATAATAATAATAGTAACAAGAATAATAGTAACAGTTATAGCGATAATATTAATAATAATAAGGATAATAATAATAGTTATAAGGATAAATGCAAGAGGAATAGGGATAATAGTAATAGTAATAAGAATAATAATAACAGTTATAGCGATAATAATAATAATAATAAGGATAATAATAATAGTTATAAGGATAAAGACAAGGCCAATAGGGATAATAATAATAGTAATAAGAATAATAATAACAGTTATTAGCGATAATAATAATAGTTATAAGGATAAAGACAAGAGTAATAGGGATAGTAACAATAGAATAACCATAATAATAACAGTTATAGCGATAATAATAATAGTATTAAGGACAATAATACCAGTTATAGCGATAATAATTATAGTAATAAGGATAATAATAATAGTTATAAGGATAAAGATAAGGGCAATAGCGATAATAATAAGAGTAATAACAATAATAATTACAGTTGTAGCGATAATAATAATAGTAAAAAGGATTAATAATAATAGTTATATGGATAAAGACAAGAGTAATACGGATAGTAACAATAGTAATAAGAATAATAATAACAGTTATAGCGATAATAATAATAGTAACAAGAATAATAATAACAGTTATAGCGATAATAATAATAATAATAAGGATAATAATAATAGTTATAAGGAGAAAGACAAGAGGAATAGGGATAATAATAATAGTAACAAGAATAATAGTAACAGTTATAGCGATAATAATAATAATAATAATAACGATTATAATAATAGTTATAAGGATAAATACAAGAGGAATAGGGATAATAGTAATAGTGATAAGAATAATAATAACAGTTATAGCGATAATAATAATAGTAATAAGGATAATAATAATAGTTATAAGGATAAAGACAAGAGTAAGAGGGATAGTAACAATAGAATAACCATAATAATAACAGTTATAGCGATAATAATAATAGTATTATGGATAATAATAACAGTTATAGCGATAATAATAATAGTAATAAGGATAATAATATTAGTTATAAGGATAAAGACAAGGGCAATAGGGATAATAATAATAGCTATAAGGATAAAGACAATGGCAGTAGCGATAATAATAATAGTAATAACAATAATAATAACAGTTGTAGCGATAATAATAATAGTAAAAAGGATTAATAATAATAGTTATATGGATAAAGACAAGAGTAATACGGATAGTAACAATAGTAATAAGAATAATAATAACAGTTATAGCGATAATAATAATCGTAACAAGAATAATAATAACAGTTATAGCGATAATAATAATAATAATAAGGATAATAATAATAGTTATAAGGATAAAGATAAGGGCAATAGCGATAATAATAAGAGTAATAACAATAATAATTACAGTTGTAGCGATAATAATAATAGTAAAAAGGATTAATAATAATAGTTATATGGATAAAGACAAGAGTAATACGGATAGTAACAATAGTAATAAGAATAATAATAACAGTTATAGCGATAATAATAATAGTAACAAGAATAATAATAACAGTTATAGCGATAATAATAATAATAATAAGGATAATAATAATAGTTATAAGGAAAAAGACAAGAGGAATAGGGATAATAATAATAGTAACAAGAATAATAGTAACAGTTATAGCGATAATAATAATAATAATAATAACGATTATAATAATAGTTATAAGGATAAATACAAGAGGAATAGGGATAATAGTAATAGTGATAAGAATAATAATAACAGTTATAGCGATAATAATAATAGTTATAAGGAGAAAGACAAGAGGAATAGGGATAATAATAATAGTAACAAGAATAATAACAACAGTTATAGCGATAATAATAATAATAATAGTTATAAGGAGGAAGACAAAAGGAATAGGGATAATAATAATAGTAACAAGAATAATAATAACAGTTATAGCGGTAATAATAATAGTATTAAGGATAAAGGCAAGAGTAATACGGACAGTAATAATAGTAACAAGAATAATAATAACAGTTATAGCGATAATAATAATAGTAATAAGGATAATAATAATAGTTATAAGGATATAGAAAAGAGGAATAGGGATAATAGTAATAGTAACAAGAATAATAATAACAGTTATAGCGATAATAATAATAGTTATAAGGAGAAAGGCAAGAGGAATGGGGATAATAATAACAGTAACAAGAATAATAATAACAGTTATAGCGATAATAATAATAATAATAAGGATAATAATAATAGTTATAAGGAGAAAGACAAGAGGAATAGGGATAATAATAATAGTAACAAGAATAATAATAACAGTTATAGCGGTAATAATAATAGTATTAAGGATAAAGGCAAGAGTAATACGGACAGTAATAATAGTAACAAGAATAATAATAACAGTTATAGCGATAATAATAATAGTAATAAGGATAATAATAATAGTTATAAGGATATAGAAAAGAGGAATAGGGATAATAGTAATAGTAACAAGAATAATAATAACAGTTATAGCGATAATAATAATAGTATTAAGGATAAAGGCAAGAGTAATACGGACAGTAATAATAGTAACAAGAATAATAATAACAGTTATAGCGATAATAATAATAGTTATAAGGAGAAAGACAAGAGGAATGGGGATAATAATAACAGTAACAAGAATAATAATAACAGTTATAGCGATAATAATAATAATAATAAGGATAATAATAATAGTTATAAGGAGAAAGACAAGAGGAATAGGGATAATAATAATAGTAACAAGAATAATAATAACAGTTATAGCGGTAATAATAATAGTAATAAGGATAATAATAATAGTTATAAGGATAAAGACAAGAGTAAGAGGGATAGTAACAATAGAATAACCATAATAATAACAGTTATAGCGATAATAATAATAGTAATAAGGATAATAATAATAGTTATAAGGATATAGACAAGAGGAATTGGGATAATAGTAATAGTAATAAGAATAATAATAACAGTTATAGCGATAATAATAATAATAATAAGGATAATAATAATAGTTATAAGGAGAAAGACAAGAGGAATAGGGATAATAATAATAGTAACAAGAATAATAATAACAGTTATAGCGGTAATAATAATAGTATTAAGGATAAAGGCAAGAGTAATACGGACAGTAATAATAGTAACAAGAATAATAATAACAGTTATAGCGATAATAATAATAGTAATAAGGATAATAATAATAGTTATAAGGATATAGAAAAGAGGAATAATGATAATAGTAATAGTAATAAGAATCATAATAACAGTTATAGCGATAATAATAATAGTTATAAGGAGAAAGACAAGAGGAATAGGGATAATAATAATAGTAACAATAATAATAACAACAGTTATAGCGATAATAATAATAATAATAAGAATAATAATAATAGTTATAAGGAGGAAGACAAAAGGAATAGGGATAATAATAATAGTAACAAGAATAATAATAACAGTTATAGCGGTAATTATAATAGTATTAAGGATAAAGGCAAGAGTAATACGGACAGTAATAATAGTAACAAGAATAATAATAACAGTTATAGCGATAATAATAATAGTAATAAGGATAATAATAATAGTTATAAGGATATAGAAAAGAGGAATAGGGATAATAGTAATAGTAATAAGAATAATAATAACAGTTATAGCGATAATAATAATAGTTATAAGGAGAAAGACAAGAGGAATGGGGATAATAATAATAGTAACAATAATAATAACAGTTATAGCGATAATAATAATAATAATAAGGACAATAATAATAGTTATAAGGAGAAAGACAAGAGGAATAGGGATAATAATAATAGTAACAAGAATAATAATAACAGTTATAGCGGTAATAATAATAGTATTAAGGATAAAGGCAAGAGTAATACGGACAGTAATAATAGTAACAAGAATAATAATAACAGTTATAGCGATAATAATAATAGTAATAAGGATAATAATAATAGTTATAAGGATATAGAAAAGAGGAATAGGGATAATAGTAATAGTAACAAGAATAATAATAACAGTTATAGCGATAATAATAATAGTATTAAGGATAAAGGCAAGAGTAATACGGACAGTAATAATAGTAACAAGAATAATAATAACAGTTATAGCGATAATAATAATAGTTATAAGGAGAAAGACAAGAGGAATGGGGATAATAATAACAGTAACAAGAATAATAATAACAGTTATAGCGGTAATAATAATAGTATTAAGGATAAAGGCAAGAGTAATACGGACAGTAATAATAGTAACAAGAATAATAATAACAGTTATAGCGGTAATAATAATAGTAATAAGGATAATAATAATAGCTATAAGGATATAGAAAATAGGAATAGGGATAATAGTAATAGTAACAAGAATAATAATAACAGTTATAGCGATAGTAATAATAGTATTAAGGATAAAGGCAAGAGTAATACGGACAGTAATAATAGTAACAAGAATAATAATAACTGGTATAGCGATAATAATAATAGTAATAAGGATAATAATAATAGTTATAAGGATAAAGACAAGAGTAAGAGGGATAGTAACAATAGAATAACCATAATAATAACAGTTATAGCGATAATAATAATAGTATTATGGATAATAATAACAGTTATAGCGATAATAATAATAATAATAAGGATAATAATAATAGTTATAAGGAGAAAGACAAGAGGAATAGGGATAATAATAATAGTAACAAGAATAATAATAACAGTTATAGCGGTAATAATAATAGTATTAAGGATAAAGGCAAGAGTAATACGGACAGTAATAATAGTAACAAGAATAATAATAACAGTTATAGCGATAATAATAATAGTAATAAGGATAATAATAATAGTTATAAGGATAAAGACAAGAGTAATAGGGATAGTAACAATAGAATAATCATAATAATAACAGATATAGCGATAATAATAATAGTAATAACAATAATAATAACAGTTGTAGCGATAATAATAATAGTAAAAAGGATTAATAATAATAGTTATATGTAAAAAGACAAGAGTAATACGGATAGTAACAATAGTAATAAGAATAATAATAACAGTTATAGCGATAATAATAATCGTAACAAGAATAATAATAACAGTTATAGCGATAATAATAATAGTAACAAGAATAATAATAACAGTTATAGCGGTAATAATAATAGTATTAAGGATAAAGGCAAGAGAAATACGGACAGTAATAATAGTAACAAGAATAATAATAACAGTTATTGCGATAATAATAATAGTAATAAGGATAATAATAATAGTTATAAGGATATAGAAAAGAGGAATAGGGATAATAGTAATAGTAATAAGAATAATAATAACAGTTATAGCGATAATAATAATAGTTATAAGGAGAAAGACAAGAGGAATGGGGATAATAATAATAGTAACAATAATAATAACAGTTATAGCGATAATAATAATAATAATAAGGATAATAATAATAGTTATAAGGAGAAAGACAAGAGGAATAGGGATAATAATAATAGTAACAAGAATAATAATAACAGTTATAGCGGTAATGATAATAGTATTAAGGATAAAGGCAAGAGTAATACGGACAGTAATAATAGTAACAAGAATAATTATAACAGTTATAGCGATAATAATAATAGTAATAAGGATAATAATAATAGTTATAAGGATATAGAAAAGAGGAATAGGGATAATAGTAATAGTAACAAGAATAATAATAACAGTTATAGCGATAATAATAATAGTATTAAGGATAAAGGCAAGAGTAATACGGACAGTAATAATAGTAACAAGAATAATAATAACAGTTATAGCGATAATAATAATAGTTATAAGGAGAAAGGCAAGAGGAATGGGGATAATAATAACAGTAACAAGAATAATAATAACAGTTATAGCGATAATAATAATAATAATAAGGATAATAATAATAGTTATAAGGAGAAAGACAAGAGGAATAGGGATAATAATAATAGTAACAAGAATAATAATAACAGTTATAGCGGTAATAATAATAGTATTAAGGATAAAGGCAAGAGTAATACGGACAGTAATAATAGTAACAAGAATAATAATAACAGTTATAGCGATAATAATAATAGTAATAAGGATAATAATAATAGTTATAAGGATATAGAAAAGAGGAATAGGGATAATAGTAATAGTAACAAGAATAATAATAACAGTTATAGCGATAATAATAATAGTATTAAGGATAAAGGCAAGAGTAATACGGACAGTAATAATAGTAACAAGAATAATAATAACAGTTATAGCGATAATAATAATAGTTATAAGGAGAAAGACAAGAGGAATGGGGATAATAATAACAGTAACAAGAATAATAATAACAGTTATAGCGATAATAATAATAATAATAAGGATAATAATAATAGTTATAAGGAGAAAGACAAGAGGAATAGGGATAATAATAATAGTAACAAGAATAATAATAACAGTTATAGCGGTAATAATAATAGTAATAAGGATAATAATAATAGTTATAAGGATAAAGACAAGAGTAAGAGGGATAGTAACAATAGAATAACCATAATAATAACAGTTATAGCGATAATAATAATAGTAATAAGGATAATAATAATAGTTATAAGGATATAGACAAGAGGAATTGGGATAATAGTAATAGTAATAAGAATAATAATAACAGTTATAGCGATAATAATAATAATAATAAGGATAATAATAATAGTTATAAGGAGAAAGACAAGAGGAATAGGGATAATAATAATAGTAACAAGAATAATAATAACAGTTATAGCGGTAATAATAATAGTATTAAGGATAAAGGCAAGAGTAATACGGACAGTAATAATAGTAACAAGAATAATAGTAACAGTTATAGCGATAATAATAATAGTAATAAGGATAATAATAATAGTTATAAGGATATAGAAAAGAGGAATAGGGATAATAGTAATAGTAACAAGAATAATAATAACAGTTATAGCGATAATAATAATAGTATTAAGGATAAAGGCAAGAGTAATACGGACAGTAATAATAGTAACAAGAATAATAATAACAGTTATAGCGATAATAATAATAGTTATAAGGAGAAAGACAAGAGGAATGGGGATAATAATAACAGTAACAAGAATAATAATAACAGTTATAGCGGTAATAATAATAGTATTAAGGATAAAGGCAAGAGTAATACGGACAGTAATGATAGTAACAAGAATAATAATAACAGTTATAGCGGTAATAATAATAGTAATAAGGATAATAATAATAGCTATAAGGATATAGAAAATAGGAATAGGGATAATAGTAATAGTAACAAGAATAATAATAACAGTTATAGCGATAGTAATAATAGTATTAAGGATAAAGGCAAGAGTAATACGGACAGTAATAATAGTAACAAGAATAATAATAACAGGTATAGCGATAATAATAATAGTAATAAGGATAATAATAATAGTTATAAGGATAAAGACAAGAGTAAGAGGGATAGTAACAATAGAATAACCATAATAATAACAGTTATAGCGATAATAATAATAGTATTATGGATAATAATAACAGTTATAGCGATAATAATAATAGTAATAAGGATAATAATATTAGTTATAAGGATAAAGACAAGGGCAATAGGGATAATAATAATAGTCATAAGGATATAGAAAAGAGGAATAGGGATAATAGTAATAGTAATAAGTATAATAATAACAGTTATAGCGATAATAATAATAGTTATAAGGATAAAGACAAGAGTAATAGGGATAGTAACAATAGAATAATCATAATAATAACAGATATAGCGATAATAATAATAGTAATAACAATAATAATAACAGTTGTAGCGATAATAATAATAGTAAAAAGGATTAATAATAATAGTTATATGTAAAAAGACAAGAGTAATACGGATAGTAACAATAGTAATAAGAATAATAATAACAGTTATAGCGATAATAATAATCGTAACAAGAATAATAATAACAGTTATAGCGATAATAATAATAGTAACAAGAATAATAATAACAGTTATAGCGGTAATAATAATAGTATTAAGGATAAAGGCAAGAGAAATACGGACAGTAATAATAGTAACAAGAATAATAATAACAGTTATAGCGATAATAATAATAGTAATAAGGATAATAATAATAGTTATAAGGATATAGAAAAGAGGAATAGGGATAATAGTAATAGTAATAAGAATAATAATAACAGTTATAGCGATAATAATAATAGTTATAAGGAGAAAGACAAGAGGAATGGGGATAATAATAATAGTAACAATAATAATAACAGTTATAGCGATAATAATAATAATAATAAGGATAATAATAATAGTTATAAGGAGAAAGACAAGAGGAATAGGGATAATAATAATAGTAACAAGAATAATAATAACAGTTATAGCGGTAATAATAATAGTATTAAGGATAAAGGCAAGAGTAATACGGACAGTAATAATAGTAACAAGAATAATAATAACAGTTATAGCGATAATAATAATAGTAATAAGGATAATAATAATAGTTATAAGGATATAGAAAAGAGGAATAGGGATAATAGTAATAGTAACAAGAATAATAATAACAGTTATAGCGATAATAATAATAGTATTAAGGATAAAGGCAAGAGTAATACGGACAGTAATAATAGTAACAAGAATAATATTAACAGTTATAGCGATAATAATAATAGTAATAAGGATAATAATAATAGTTATAAGGATAAAGACAAGAGTAAGAGGGATAGTAACAATAGAATAACCATAATAATAACAGTTATAGCGATAATAATAATAGTATTATGGATAATAATAACAGTTATAGCGATAATAATAATAGTAATAAGGATAATAATATTAGTTATAAGGATAAAGACGAGGGCAATAGGGATAATAATAATAGTTACAAGGATATAGAAAAGAGGAATAGGGATAATAGTAATAGTAATAAGAATAATAATAACAGTTATAGCGATAATAATAATAGTTATAAGGATAAAGACAAGAGTAATAGGGATAGTAACAATAGAATAATCATAATAATAACAGATATAGCGATAATAATAATAGTAATAACAATAATAATAACAGTTGTAGCGATAATAATAATAGTAAAAAGGATTAATAATAATAGTTATATGTAAAAAGACAAGAGTAATACGGATAGTAACAATAGTAATAAGAATAATAATAACAGTTATAGCGATAATAATAATCGTAACAAGAATAATAATAACAGTTATAGCGATAATAATAATAGTAACAAGAATAATAATAACAGTTATAGCGGTAATAATAATAGTATTAAGGATAAAGGCAAGAGAAATACGGACAGTAATAATAGTAACAAGAATAATAATAACAGTTATTGCGATAATAATAATAGTAATAAGGATAATCATAATAGTTATAAGGATATAGAAAAGAGGAATAGGTATAATAGTAATAGTAATAAGAATAATAATAACAGTTATAGCGATAATAATAATAGTTATAAGGAGAAAGACAAGAGGAATGGGGATAATAATAATAGTAACAATAATAATAACAGTTATAGCGATAATAATAATAATAATAAGGATAATAATAATAGTTATAAGGAGAAAGACAAGAGGAATAGGGATAATAATAATAGTAACAAGAATAATAATAACAGTTATAGCGGTAATAATAATAGTAATAAGGATAATAATAATAGTTATAAGGATATAGAAAAGAGGAATAGGGATAATAGTAATAGTAACAAGAATAATAATAACAGTTATAGCGATAATAATAATAGTAATAAGGATAATAATAATAGTTATAAGGATAAAGACAAGAGTAAGAGGGATAGTAACAATAGAATAACCATAATAATAACAGTTATAGCGATAATAATAATAGTATTATGGATAATAATAACAGTTATAGCGATAATAATAATAGTAATAAGGATAATAATAATAGTTATAAGGATATAGACAAGAGGAATTGGGATAATAGTAATAGTAATAAGAATAATAATAACAGTTATAGCGATAATAATAATAATAATAAGGATAATAATAATAGTTATAAGGAGAAAGACAAGAGGAATAGGGATAATAATAATAGTAACAAGAATAATAATAACAGTTATAGCGGTAATAATAATAGTATTAAGGATAAAGGCAAGAGTAATACGGACAGTAATAATAGTAACAAGAATAATAATAACAGTTATAGCGATAATAATAATAGTAATAAGGATAATAATAATAGTTATAAGGATATAGAAAAGAGGAATAATGATAATAGTAATAGTAATAAGAATCATAATAACAGTTATAGCGATAATAATAATAGTTATAAGGAGAAAGACAAGAGGAATAGGGATAATAATAATAGTAACAATAATAATAGCAACAGTTATAGCGATAATAATAATAATAATAAGGATAATAATAATAGTTATAAGGAGGAAGACAAAAGGAATAGGGATAATAATAATAGTAACAAGAATAATAATAACAGTTATAGCGGTAATTATAATAGTATTAAGGATAAAGGCAAGAGTAATACGGACAGTAATAATAGTAACAAGAATAATAATAACAGTTATAGCGATAATAATAATAGTAATAAGGATAATAATAATAGTTGTAGCGATAATAATAATAGTAAAAAGAATTAATAATAATAGTTATATGTAAAAAGACAAGAGTAATACGGATAGTAACAATAGTAATAAGAATAATAATAACAGTTATAGCGATAATAATAATCGTAACAAGAATAATAATAACAGTTATAGCGATAATAATAATAGTAACAAGAATAATAGTAACAGTTATAGCGGTAATAATAATAGTATTAAGGATAAAGGCAAGAGAAATACGGACAGTAATAATAGTAACAAGAATAATAATAACAGTTATTGCGATAATAATAATAGTAATAAGGATAATAATAATAGTTATAAGGATATAGAAAAGAGGAATAGGGATAATAGTAATAGTAATAAGAATAATAATAACAGTTATAGCGATAATAATAATAGTTATAAGGAGAAAGACAAGAGGAATGGGGATAATAATAATAGTAACAATAATAATAACAGTTATAGCGATAATAATAATAATAATAAGGATAATAATAATAGTTATAAGGAGAAAGACAAGAGGAATAGGGATAATAATAATAGTAACACGAATAATAATAACAGTTATAGCGGTAATAATAATAGTATTAAGGATAAGGGCAAGAGTAATACGGACAGTAATAATAGTAACAAGAATAATAATAACAGTTATAGCGATAATAATAATAGTAATAAGGATAATAATAATAGTTATAAGGATATAGAAAAGAGGAATAGGGATAATAGTAATAGTAACAAGAATAATAATAACAGTTATAGCGATAATAATAATAGTATTAAGGATAAAGGCAAGAGTAATACGGACAGTAATAATAGTAACAAGAATAATAATAACAGTTATAGCGATAATAATAATAGTAATAAGGATAATAATAATAGTTATAAGGATAAAGACAAGAGTAAGAGGGATAGTAACAATAGAATAACCATAATAATAACAGTTATAGCGATAATAATAATAGTATTATGGATAATAATAACAGTTATAGCGATAATAATAATAGTAATAAGGATAATAATATTAGTTATAAGGATAAAGACGAGGGCAATATGGATAATAATAATAGTTATAAGGATATAGAAAAGAGGAATAGGGATAATAGTAATAGCAATAAGAATAATAATAACAGTTATAGCGATAATAATAATAGTTATAAGGATAAAGACAAGAGTAATAGGGATAGTAACAATAGAATAATCATAATAATAACAGTTGTAGCGATAATAATAATAGTAAAAAGGATTAATAATAATAGTTATATGGATAAAGACAAGAGTAATACGGATAGTAACAATAGTAATAAGAATAATAATAACAGTTATAGCGATAATAATAATCGTAACAAGAATAATAATAACAGTTATAGCGATAATAATAATCGTAACAAGAATAATAATAACAGTTATAGCGATAATAATAATAGTAACAAGAATAATAATAACAGTTATAGCGGTAATAATAATAGTATTAAGGATAAAGGCAAGAGTAATATGGACAGTAATAATAGTAACAAGAATAATAATAACAGTTATAGCGATAATAATAATAGTAATAAGGATAATAATAATAGTTATAAGGATATAGACAAGAGGAATTGGGATAATAGTAATAGTAATAAGAATAATAATAACAGTTATAGCGATAATAATAATAATAATAAGGATAATAATAATAGTTATAAGGAGAAAGACAAGAGGAATAGGGATAATAATAATAGTAACAAGAATAATAATAACAGTTATAGCGGTAATAATAATAGTATTAAGGATAAAGGCAAGAGTAATACGGACAGTAATAATAGTAACAAGAATAATAATAACAGTTATAGCGATAATAATAATAGTAATAAGGATAATAATAATAGTTATAAGGATATAGACAAGAGGAATTGGGATAATAGTAATAGTAATAAGAATAATAATAACAGTTATAGCGATAATAATAATAATAATAAGGATAATAATAATAGTTATAAGGAGAAAGACAAGAGGAATAGGGATAATAATAATAGTAACAAGAATAATAATAACAGTTATAGCGGTAATAATAATAGTATTAAGGATAAAGGCAAGAGTAATACGGACAGTAATAATAGTAACAAGAATAATAATAACAGTTATAGCGATAATAATAATAGTAATAAGGATAATAATAATAGTTATAAGGATATAGAAAAGAGGAATAATGATAATAGTAATAGTAATAAGAATCATAATAACAGTTATAGCGATAATAATAATAGTTATAAGGAGAAAGACAAGAGGAATAGGGATAATAATAATAGTAACAATAATAATAACAACAGTTATAGCGATAATAATAATAATAATAAGGATAATAATAATAGTTATAAGGAGGAAGACAAAAGGAATAGGGATAATAATAATAGTAACAAGAATAATAATAACAGTTATAGCGGTAATTATAATAGTATTAAGGATAAAGGCAAGAGTAATACGGACAGTAATAATAGTAACAAGAATAATAATAACAGTTATAGCGATAATAATAATAGTAATAAGGATAATAATAATAGTTATAAGGATAAAGACAAGAGTAAGAGGGATAGTAACAATAGAATAACCATAATAATAACAGTTATAGCGATAATAATAATAGTATTATGGATAATAATAACAGTTATAGCGATAATAATAATAGTAATAAGGATAATAATATTAGTTATAAGGATAAAGACGAGGGCAATAGGGATAATAATAATAGTTATAAGGATATAGAAAAGAGGAATAGGGATAATAGTAATAGTAATAAGAATAATAATAACAGTTATAGCGATAATAATAATAGTTATAAGGATAAAGACAAGAGTAATAGGGATAGTAACAATAGAATAATCATAATAATAACAGTTGTAGCGATAATAATAATAGTAAAAAGGATTAATAATAATAGTTATATGGATAAAGACAAGAGTAATACGGATAGTAACAATAGTAATAAGAATAATAATAACAGTTATAGCGATAATAATAATCGTAACAAGAATAATAATAACAGTTATAGCGATAATAATAATCGTAACAAGAATAATAATAACAGTTATAGCGATAATAATAATAGTAACAAGAATAATAATAACAGTTATAGCGGTAATAATAATAGTATTAAGGATAAAGGCAAGAGTAATATGGACAGTAATAATAGTAACAAGAATAATAATAACAGTTATAGCGATAATAATAATAGTAATAAGGATAATAATAATAGTTATAAGGATATAGACAAGAGGAATTGGGATAATAGTAATAGTAATAAGAATAATAATAACAGTTATAGCGATAATAATAATAATAATAAGGATAATAATAATAGTTATAAGGAGAAAGACAAGAGGAATAGGGATAATAATAATAGTAACAAGAATAATAATAACAGTTATAGCGGTAATAATAATAGTATTAAGGATAAAGGCAAGAGTAATACGGACAGTAATAATAGTAACAAGAATAATAATAACAGTTATAGCGATAATAATAATAGTAATAAGGATAATAATAATAGTTATAAGGATATAGACAAGAGGAATTGGGATAATAGTAATAGTAATAAGAATAATAATAACAGTTATAGCGATAATAATAATAATAATAAGGATAATAATAATAGTTATAAGGAGAAAGACAAGAGGAATAGGGATAATAATAATAGTACCAAGAATAATAATAACAGTTATAGCGGTAATAATAATAGTATTAAGGATAAAGGCAAGAGTAATACGGACAGTAATAATAGTAACAAGAATAATAATAACAGTTATAGCGATAATAATAATAGTAATAAGGATAATAATAATAGTTATAAGGATATAGAAAAGAGGAATAATGATAATAGTAATAGTAATAAGAATCATAATAACAGTTATAGCGATAATAATAATAGTTATAAGGAGAAAGACAAGAGGAATAGGGATAATAATAATAGTAACAATAATAATAACAACAGTTATAGCGATAATAATAATAATAATAAGGATAATAATAATAGTTATAAGGAGGAAGACAAAACGAAAAGGGATAATAATAATAGTAACAAGAATAATAATAACAGTTATAGCGGTAATTATAATAGTATTAAGGATAAAGGCAAGAGTAATACGGACAGTAATAATAGTAACAAGAATAATAATAACAGTTATAGCGACAATAATAATAGTAATAAGGATAATAATAATAGTTGTAGCGATAATAATAATAGTAAAAAGAATTAATAATAATAGTTATATGTAAAAAGACAAGAGTAATACGGATAGTAACAATAGTAATAAGAATAATAATAACAGTTATAGCGATAATAATAATCGTAACAAGAATAATAATAACAGTTATAGCGATAATAATAATAGTAACAAGAATAATAATAACAGTTATAGCGGTAATTATAATAGTATTAAGGATAAAGGCAAGAGTAATACGGACAGTAATAATAGTAACAAGAATAATAATAACAGTTATAGCGATAATAATAATAGTAATAAGGATAATAATAATAGTTATAAGGATATAGACAAGAGGAATTGGGATAATAGTAATAGTAATAAGAATAATAATAACAGTTATAGCGATAATAATAATAATAATAAGGATAATAATAATAGTTATAAGGAGAAAGACAAGAGGAATAGGGATAATAATAATAGTAACAAGAATAATAATAACAGTTATAGCGGTAATAATAATAGTATTAAGGATAAAGGCAAGAGTAATACGGACAGTAATCATAGTAACAAGAATAATAATAACAGTTATAGCGATAATAATAATAGTAATAAGGATAATAATAATAGTTATAAGGATATAGAAAAGAGGAATAATGATAATAGTAATAGTAATAAGAATCATAATAACAGTTAGAGCGATAATAATAATAGTTATAAGGAGAAAGACAAGAGGAATAGGGATAATAATAATAGTAACAATAATAATAACAACAGTTATAGCGATAATAATAATAATAATAAGGATAATAATAATAGTTATAAGGAGGAAGACAAAAGGAATAGGGATAATAATAATAGTAACAAGAATAATAATAACAGTTATAGCGGTAATTATAATAGTATTAAGGATAAAGGCAAGAGTAATACGGACAGTAATAATAGTAACAAGAATAATAATAACAGTTATAGCGATAATAATAATAGTAATAAGGATAATAATAATAGTTATAAGGATATAGAAAAGAGGAATAGGGATAATAGTAATAGTAATAAGAATAATAATAACAGTTATAGCGATAATAATAATAGTTATAAGGAGAAAGACAAGAGGAATGGGGATAATAATAATAGTAACAATAATAATAACAGTTATAGCGATAATAATAATAATAATAAGGATAATAATAATAGTTATAAGGAGAAAGACAAGAGGAATAGGGATAATAATAACAGTAACAAGAATAATAATAACAGTTATAGCGGTAATAATAATAGTATTAAGGATAAAGGCAAGAGTAATACGGACAGTAATAATAGTAACAAGAATAATAATAACAGTTATAGCGGTAATAATAACAGTAATAAGGATAATAATAATAGCTATAAGGATATAGAAAATAGGAATAGGGATAATAGTAATAGTAACAAGAATAATAATAACAGTTATAGCGATAATAATAATAGTATTAAGGATAAAGGCAAGAGTAATACGGACAGTAATAATAGTAACAAGAATAATAATAACAGTTATAGCGATAATAATAATAGTAATAAGGATAAGAATAATAGTTATAAGGATAAAGACAAGAGTAAGAGGGATAGTAACAATAGAATAACCATAATAATAACAGTTATAGCGATAATAATAATAGTATTATGGATAATAATAACAGTTATAGCGATAATAATAATAGTAATAAGGATAATAATATTAGTTATAAGGATAAAGACAAGGGCAATAGGGATAATAATAATAGTTATAAGGATATAGAAAAGAGGAATAGGGATAATAGTAATAGTAATAAGAATAATAATAACAGTTATAGCGATAATAATAATAGTTATAAGGATAAAGACAAGAGTAATAGGGATAGTAACAATAGAATAATCATAATAATAACAGATATAGCGATAATAATAATAGTAATAACAATAATAATAACAGTTGTAGCGATAATAATAATAGTAAAAAGGATTAATAATAATAGTTATATGTAAATCGACAAGAGTAATACGGATAGTAACAATAGTAATAAGAATAATAATAACAGTTATAGCGATAATAATAATCGTAACAAGAATAATAATAACAGTTATAGCGATAATAATAATAGTAACAAGAATAATAATAACGGTTATAGCGGTAATAATAATAGTATTAAGGATAAAGGCAAGAGAAATACGGACAGTAATAATAGTAACAAGAATAATAATAACAGTTATAGCGATAATAATAATAGTAATAAGGATAATAATAATAGTTATAAGGATAAAGACAAGAGTAATAGGGATAGTAACAATAGAATAACCATAATAATAACAGTTATAGCGATAATAATAATAGTGATAACAATAATAATAACAGTTATTAGCGATAATAATAATAGTTATACGGATAAGGACAAGAGTAATACGGATAGTAACAATAGAATAAGGATAATAATAATAGTTATAAGGATAAAGACAAGAGTAATAGGGATAGTAACAATAGAATAACCATAATAATAACAGTTATAGCGATAATAATAATAGTAATAACAATAATAATAACAGTTATTAGCGATAATAATAATAGTTATACGGATAAAGACAAGAGTAATACGGATAGTAACAATAGAATAAGGATAATAATAACAGTTATAGCGATAATAATAATAGTAATAAGGATTAATAATAATAGTTATATGGATAATAATAATAGTAATAAGGATTAATAATAATAGTTATATGGATAAAGACAAGAGTAATACGGATAGCAACAATAGTAATACGAATAATAATAACAGTTATAGCGATAATAATAATAGTAACAAGAATAATAATAACAGTTATAGCGATAATAATAATAGTAATAAGGATAATAATAATAGTTATAAGGATATAGAAAAGAGGAATAATGATAATAGTAATAGTAATAAGAATAATAATAACAGTCATAGCGATAATAATAATAGTTATTAGGAGAAAGACAAGAGGAATAGGGATAATAATAATAGTAACAATAATAATAACAACAGTTATAGCGATAATAATAATAATAATAAGGATAATAATAATAGTTATAAGGAGGAAGACAAAAGGAATAGGGATAATAATAATAGTAACAAGAATAATAATAACAGTTATAGCGATAATAATAATAGTATTAAGGATAAAGGCAAGAGTAATACGGACAGTAATAATAGTAACAAGAATAATAATAACAGTTATAGCGATAATAAGAATAGTAATAAGGATAATAATAATAGTTATAAGGATAAAGACAAGAGTAATAGGGATAGTAACAATAGAATAACCATAATAATAACAGTTATAGCGATAATAATAATAATAATTAGGATAATAATAATAGTTATAAGGATAAATACAAGAGGAATAGGGATAATAGTAATAGTAATAAGAATAATAATAACAGTTATAGCGATAATAATAATAGTTATAAGGAGAAAGACAAGAGGAATAGGGATAATAATAATAGTAACAAGAATAATAACAACAGTTATAGCGATAATAATAATAATAATAAGGATAATAATAATAGTTATAAGGATAAAGACAAGGCCAATAGGGATCATAATAATAGTAATAAGAATAATAATAACAGTTATTAGCGATAATAATAATAGTTATAAGGATAAAGACAAGAGTAATAGGGATAGTAACAATAGAATAACCATAATAATAACAGTTATAGCGATAATAATAATAGTATTAAGGATAATAATAACAGTTATAGCGATAGTAATAATAGTAATAACAATAATAATAACAGTTGTAGCGATAATAATAATAGTAAAAAGGATTAATAATAATATTTATATGGATAAACACAAGAGTAATACGGATAGTAACAATAGTAATAAGAATAATAATAACAGTTATAGCGATATCAATAATAGTAACAAGAATAATAATAACAGTTATAACGATAATAATAATAATAATATGGATAATAATAATAGTTATAAGGAGAAAGACAAGAGGAATAGGGATAATAATAATAGTAACAAGAATAATAACAACAGTTATAGCGATAATAATAATAATAATAAGGATAATAATAATAGTTATAAGGAGAAAGACAAGAGGAATAGGGATAATAATAATAGTAACAAGAATAATAATAACAGTTATAGTGATAATAATAATAGTACTAAGGATAAAGGCAAGAGTAATACGGACAGTAATAATAGTAACAAGAATAAAAATAATAACAGTTATAGCGATAATAATAATAGTCATAAGGATAATGATAATAGTTATAAGGATAAAGACAAGAGTAATAGGGATAGTAACAATAGAATAAGCATAATAATAACAGTTATAGCGATAATAATAATAATAATAAGGATAATAATAATAGTTATAATGATAAAGGCAAGAGTAATACGGGTAGTAACAATAGAATAAACATAATAATAACAGTTATAGCGATAATAATAGTAACGAGAATAATAGTAACAGTTATGGCGATAATAATAATAATCATAACGATAATAATAATAGTTATAAGGATAAATAGAAGAGGAATAGGGATAATAGTAATAGTAATAAGAATAATAATAACAGTTATAGCGATAATAATAATAGTTATAAGGAGAAAGACAAGAGGAAGAGGGAGAATAATAATAGTAACAAGAATAATAACAACAGTTATAGCGATAATAATAATAATAATAAGGATAATAATAATAGTTATAAGGAGGAAGACAAAAGGAATAGGGATAATAATAATAGTAACAAGAATAATAATAACAGTTATAGCGGTAATAATAATAGTATTAAGGATAAAGGCAAGAGTAATACGGACACTAATAGGAGTAACAAGAATAATAATAACAGTTATAGCGATAAGAATAATAATAATAAGGATAATAAATATAGTTATAAGGAGAAAGACAAGAGGAATAGGGATAATAATAATAGTAACAAGAATAATAATAGCAGATATAGCGATAATAATAATAGTATTAAGGATAAAGGAAAGAGTAATACGGACAGTAATAATAGTAACAAGAATGATAATAACAGTTATAGCGATAATAATAATAGTGGTAAGGATAATAATAATAGTTATAAGGATAAAGACAAGAGTAATAGGGATAGTAACAATAGAATAACCATAATAATAACAGTTATAGCGATAATAATAATAGTATTAAGGATAATAATAACAGTTATAGCGATAACAGTTATAATAATAAGGATAATAATAATAGTTATAAGGATAAAGACAAGGGCAATAGCGATAATAATAATAGTAATAACAATAATAATAACAGTTGTAGCGATAATAATAATATTAAAAAGGATTAATAATAATAGTTATATGGATAAAGACAAGAGTAATACGGATAGTAACAATAGTAATAAGAATAATAATAACAGTTATAAGGATAAAGACAAGAGGAATAGGGATAATGGTAATAGTAATAAGAATAATAACAACAGTTATAGCGATAATAATAATATTAATAAGGATAATAATAATAGTTATAAGGAGAAAGACAAGAGGAATAGGGATAATAATAATAGTAACAAGAATAATAACAACAGTTATAGCGATAATAATAATAATAATAAGGATAATAATAATAGTTATAAGGAGAAAGACAAGAGTAATAGGGATAGTAACAATAGAATAACCATAATAATAACAGTTATAGCGATATTAATAATAGTATTAAGGATAATAATAACAGTTACAGCGATAATAATAATAGGAATAAGGATAATAATAATAGTTATAAGGATAAAGACAAGGGCAATAGGGATAATAATAATAGTAATAAGAATAATAATAACAGTTATTAGCGATAATAATAATAGTTATAAGGATAAAGACAAGAGTAATAGGGATAGTAACAATAGAATAATCATAATAATAACAGTTATAGCGATAATAATAATAGTAATAAGGATAATAATAATAGTTATAAGGATAAAGACAAGGGCAATAGCGATAATAATAATAGTACTAACAATAATAATAACAGTTGTAGCGATAATAATAATATTAAAAAGGATTAATAATAACAGTTATATGGATAAAGACAAGAGTAATTCGGATAGTAACAATAGTAATAAGAATAATAATAACAGTTATAGCGATAATAATAATAGTAACAAGAATAATAATAACAATTATAGCGATAATAATAATAATAATAAGGATAGTAATAATAGTTATAAGGAGAAAGACAAGAGGAATAGGGATAGTAACAATAGAATAAGCATAATAATAACAGTTATAGCGATAATAATAATAATAATTAGGATAATAATAATAGTTATAAGGAGAAAGACAAGAGGAATAGGGATATTAATAATAGTAACAAGAATAATAGTAACAGTTATAGCGATAATAATAATAATAATAATAAGGATAATAATAATAGTTATAATGATAAAGGCAAGAGTAATACGGATAGTAACAATAGAATAAACATAATAATAACAGTTATAGCGATAATAATGATAGTAATAAGGATAATAATAACAGTTATAGCAATAATAATAATAATAATAAGGATAGTAATAATAGTTATAAGGATAAAGACAAGAGGAATAGGGATAATGGTAATAGTAATAAGAATAATAACAACAGTTATAGGGATAATAATAATATTAATAAGGATAATAATAATAGTTATAAGGCGAAAGACAAGAGGAATAGGGATAATAATAATACTAACAAGAATAATAACAACAGTTATAGCGATAATAATAATAATAATAAGGATAATAATAATAGTTATAAGAAGAAAGACAAGAGTAATAGGGATAGTAACAATAGAATAACCATAATAATAACAGTTATAGCGATAATAATAATAGTATTAAGGATAAAGGCAAGAGTAATACGGACAGTAATAATAGTAACAAGAATAATAATAACAGTTATAGCGATAATAATAATAGTAATAACAATAATAATAATAGTTATAAGGATAAAGACAAGAGTAATAGGGATAGTAACAATAGAATAACCATAATAATAACAGTTATAGCGATAATAATAATAGTATTAAGGACAATAATAACAGTTATAGCGATAATAATTATAGTAATAAGGATAATAATAATAGTTATAAGGATAAAGATAAGGGCAATAGCGATAATAATAATAGTAATAACAATAATAATAACAGTTGTAGCGATAATAATAATAGTAAAAAGGATTAATAATAATAGTTATATGGATAAAGACAAGAGTAATACGGATAGTAACAATAGTAATAAGAATAATAATAACAGTTATAGCGATAATAATAATAGTAACAAGAATAATAATAACAGTTATAGCGATAATAATAATAATAATAAGGATAATAATAATAGTTATAAGGAGAAGGACAAGAGGAATAGGGATAATAGTAATAGTGATAAGAATAATAATAACAGTTATAGCGATAATAATAATAGTTATAAGGAGAAAGACAAGAGGAATAGGGATAATAATAATAGTAACAAGAATAATAACAACAGTTATAGCGATAATAATAATAATAATAAGGATAATAATAATAGTTATAAGGATAAAGACAAGAGTAATACGGATAGTAACAATAGTAATAAGAATAATAATAACAGTTATAGCGATAATAATAATAGTAACAAGAATAATAATAACAGTTATAGCGATAATAATAATAATAATAAGGATAATAATAATAGTTATAAGGAGAAAGACAAGAGGAATAGGGATAATAGTAATAGTGATAAGAATAATAATAACAGTTATAGCGATAATAATAATAGTTATAAGGATAAAGACAAGAGTAATAGGGATAGTAACAATAGAATAACCATAATAATAACAGTTATAGCGATAATAATAATAGTATTAAGGACAATAATAACAGTTATAGCGATAATAATTATAGTAATAAGGATAGTAATAATAGTTATAAGGATAAAGATAAGGGCAATAGCGATAATAATAATAGTAATAACAATAATAATAACAGTTGTAGCGATAATAATAATAGTAAAAAGGATTAATAATAATAGTTATATGGATAAAGACAAGAGTAATACGGATAGTAACAATAGTAATAAGAATAATAATAACAGTTATAGCGATAATAATAATAGTAACAAGAATAATAATAACAGTTATAGCGATAATAATAATAATAATAAGGATAATAATAATAGTTATAAGGAGAAAGACAAGAGGAATAGGGATAATAGTAATAGTGATAAGAATAATAATAACAGTTATAGCGATAATAATAATAGTTATAAGGAGAAAGACAAGAGGAATAGGGATAATAATAATAGTAACAAGAATAATAACAACAGTTATAGCGATAATAATAATAATAATAATAAGGATAATAATAATAGTTATAAGGATAAAGGCAAGAGTAATACGGATAGTAACAATAGAATAAACATAATAATAACAGTTATAGCGATAATAATGATAGTAATAAGGATAATAATAACAGTTATAGCAATAATAATAATAATAATAAGGATAGTAATAATAGTTATAAGGATAAAGACAAGAGGAATAGGGATAATGGTAATAGTAATAAGAATAATAACAACAGTTATAGGGATAATAATAATATTAATAAGGATAATAATAATAGTTATAAGGAGAAAGACAAGAGGAATAGGGATAATAATAATACTAACAAGAATAATAACAACAGTTATAGCGATAATAATAATAATAATAAGGATAATAATAATAGTTATAAGAAGAAAGACAAGAGTAATAGGGATAGTAACAATAGAATAACCATAATAATAACAGTTATAGCGATAATAATAATAGTATTAAGGATAAAGGCAAGAGTAATACGGACAGTAATAATAGTAACAAGAATAATAATAACAGTTATAGCGATAATAATAATAGTAATAACAATAATAATAATAGTTATAAGGATAAAGACAAGAGTAATAGGGATAGTAACAATAGAATAACCATAATAATAACAGTTATAGCGATAATAATAATAGTATTAAGGACAATAATAACAGTTATAGCGATAATAATTATAGTAATAAGGATAATAATAATAGTTATAAGGATAAAGATAAGGGCAATAGCGATAATAATAATAGTAATAACAATAATAATAACAGTTGTAGCGATAATAATAATAGTAAAAAGGATTAATAATAATAGTTATATGGATAAAGACAAGAGTAATACGGATAGTAACAATAGTAATAAGAATAATAATAACAGTTATAGCGATAATAATAATAGTAACAAGAATAATAATAACAGTTATAGCGATAATAATAATAATAATAAGGATAATAATAATAGTTATAAGGAGAAAGACAAGAGGAATAGGGATAATAGTAATAGTGATAAGAATAATAATAACAGTTATAGCGATAATAATAATAGTTATAAGGAGAAAGACAAGAGGAATAGGGATAATAATAATAGTAACAAGAATAATAACAACAGTTATAGCGATAATAATAATAATAATAAGGATAATAATAATAGTTATAAGGATAAAGACAAGAGTAATACGGATAGTAACAATAGTAATAAGAATAATAATAACAGTTATAGCGATAATAATAATAGTAACAAGAATAATAATAACAGTTATAGCGATAATAATAATAATAATAAGGATAATAATAATAGTTATAAGGAGAAAGACAAGAGGAATAGGGATAATAGTAATAGTGATAAGAATAATAATAACAGTTATAGCGATAATAATAATAGTTATAAGGATAAAGACAAGAGTAATAGGGATAGTAACAATAGAATAACCATAATAATAACAGTTATAGCGATAATAATAATAGTATTAAGGACAATAATAACAGTTATAGCGATAATAATTATAGTAATAAGGATAGTAATAATAGTTATAAGGATAAAGATAAGGGCAATAGCGATAATAATAATAGTAATAACAATAATAATAACAGTTGTAGCGATAATAATAATAGTAAAAAGGATTAATAATAATAGTTATATGGATAAAGACAAGAGTAATACGGATAGTAACAATAGTAATAAGAATAATAATAACAGTTATAGCGATAATAATAATAGTAACAAGAATAATAATAACAGTTATAGCGATAATAATAATAATAATAAGGATAATAATAATAGTTATAAGGAGAAAGACAAGAGGAATAGGGATAATAGTAATAGTGATAAGAATAATAATAACAGTTATAGCGATAATAATAATAGTTATAAGGAGAAAGACAAGAGGAATAGGGATAATAATAATAGTAACAAGAATAATAACAACAGTTATAGCGATAATAATAATAATAATAATAAGGATAATAATAATAGTTATAAGGATAAAGACAAGAGTAATACGGATAGTAACAATAGTAATAAGAATAATAATAACAGTTATAGCGATAATAATAATAGTAACAAGAATAATAATAACAGTTATAGCGATAATAATAATAATAATAAGGATAATAATAATAGTTATAAGGAGAAAGACAAGAGGAATAGGGATAATAGTAATAGTGATAAGAATAATAATAACAGTTATAGCGATAATAATAATAGTTATAAGGAGAAAGACAAGAGGAATAGGGATAATAATAATAGTAACAAGAATAATAACAACAGTTATAGCGTTAATAATAATAATAATAACGCTAATAATAATAGTTATAAGGATAAATACAAGAGGAATAGGGATAATAGTAATAGTAATAAGAATAATAATAACAGTTATAGCGATAATAATAATAGTTATAAGGAGAAAGACAAGAGGAATAGGGATAATAATAATAGTAACAAGAATAATAATAACAGTTATAGCGATAATAATAATAGTATTAAGGATAATAATACCAGTTATAGCGATAATAATAATAATAATGAGGATAATAATAATAGTTATAAGGATAAATACAAGAGGAATAGGGATAATCGTAATAGTAAGAAGAATAATAATAACAGTTATAGCGATAATAATAATAGTTATAAGGAGAAACACAAGAGGAATAGGGATAATAATAATAGTAACAAGAATAATAATAACAGTTATAGCGGTAATAATAATAGTATTAAGGATAAAGGCAAGAGTAATACGGACAGTAATAATAGTAACAAGAATAATAATAACAGTTATAGCGATAATAATAATAGTAATGAGGATAATAATAATAGTTATAAGGATATAGACAAGAGTAATAGGAATAGTAACAATAGAATAAGCATAATAATAACAGTTATAGCGATAATAATAATAGTAATAAGGATAATAATAATAGTTATAAGGATAAAGACAAGAGAAATAGGGTTAATAGTAATAGTAATAATAATAATAATAACAGTTATAGCGATAATAATAATAGTTATAAGGAGAAAGACAAGAGGAATAGGGATAATAATAATAGTAACAAGAATAATAACAACAGTTATAGCGATAATAATAATAATAATAAGGATAATAATAACAGTTATAGCGATAATAATAATAATAATAAGGATAATAATAATAGTTATAAGGAGAAAGACAAGAGGAATAGGGATAATAATAATAGTAACAAGAATAATAATAACAGTTATAGCGATAATAATAATAATAATAACGCTAATAATAATAGTTATAAGGATAAATACAAGAGGAATAGGGATAATAGTAATAGTAATAAGAATAATAATAACAGTTATAGCGATAATAATAATAATAATAAGGATAATAATAATAGTTATAAGGAGAAAGACAAGAGGAATAGGGATAGTAACAATAGAATAAGCATAATAATAACAGTTATAGCGATAATAATAATAATAATTAGGATAATAATAATAGTTATAAGGAGAAAGACAAGAGGAATAGGGATATTAATAATAGTAACAAGAATAATAGTAACAGTTATAGCGATAATAATAATAATAATAAGGATAATAATAATAGTTATAATGATAAAGGCAAGAGTAATACGGATAGTAACAATAGAATAAACATAATAATAACAGTTATAGCGATAATAATGATAGTAATAAGGATAATAATAACAGTTATAGCAATAATAATAATAATAATAAGGATAATAATAATAGTTATAAGGATAAAGACAAGAGGAATAGGGATAATGGTAATAGTAATAAGAATAATAACAACAGTTATAGCGATAATAATAATATTAATAAGGATAATAATAATAGTTATAAGGAGAAAGACAAGAGGAATAGGGATAATAATAATAGTAACAAGAATAATAACAACAGTTATAGCGATAATAATAATAATAATAAGGATAATAATAATAGTTATAAGAAGAAAGACAAGAGTAATAGGGATAGTAACAATAGAATAACCATAATAATAACAGTTATAGCGATAATAATAATAGTATTAATGATAAAGGCAAGCGTAATACGGACAGTAATAATAGTAACAAGAATAATAATAACAGTTATAGCGATAATAATAATAGTATTAAGGATAATAATAACAGTTATAGCGATAATAGTAATAGTAATAAGGATAATAATATTAGTTATAAGGATAAAGACAAGGGCAATAGGGATAAGAATAATAGTAATAAGAATAATAATAACAGTTATTAGCGATAATAATAATAGTTATAAGGATAAAGACAAGAGTAATAGGGATAGTAACAATAGAATAACCATAATAATAACAGTTATAGCGATAATAATAATAGTATTAAGGACAATAATACCAGTTATAGCGATAATAATTATAGTAATAAGGATAATAATAATAGTTATAAGGATAAAGATAAGGGCAATAGCGATAATAATAATAGTAATAACAATAATAATAACAGTTGTAGCGATAATAATAATAGTAAAAAGGATTAATAATAATAGTTATATGGATAAAGACAAGAGTAATACGGATAGTAACAATAGTAATAAGAATAATAATAACAGTTATAGCGATAATAATAATAGTAACAAGAATAATAATAACAGTTATAGCGATAATAATAATAATAATAAGGATAATAATAATAGTTATAAGGAGAAAGACAAGAGGAATAGGGATAATAGTAATAGTGATAAGAATAATAATAACAGTTATAGCGATAATAATAATAGTTATAAGGAGAAAGACAAGAGGAATAGGGATAATAATAATAGTAACAAGAATAATAACAACAGTTATAGCGATAATAATAATAATAATAAGGATAATAATAATAGTTATAAGGATAAAGACAAGAGTAATAGGGATAGTAACAATAGAATAACCATAATAATAACAGTTATAGCGATAATAATAATAGTATTAAGGATAATAATAACAGTTATAGCGATAATAATAATAGTAATAAGGATAATAATAATAGTTATAAGGATAAAGACAAGGGCAATAGCGATAATAATAATAGTAATAACAATAATAATAACAGTTGTAGCGATAATAATAATAATAATAAGGATAATAATAATAGTTATAAGGAGAAAGACAAAAGGAATGGGGATAATAATAATAGTAACAAGAATAATAATAACAGTTATAGCGGTAATAATAATAGTATTAAGGATAAAGGCAAGAGTAATACCGACAGTAATAATGGTAACAAGAATAATAATAACAGTTATAGCGATAACAATAATAGTAATAAGGATAATAATAATAGTTATAAGGATATAGACAAGAGGAATAGGGATAATAGTAATAGTAATAAGAATAATAATAACAGTTATAGCGATAATAATAATAGTTATAAGGAGAAAGACAAGAGGAATAGGGATAATAATAATAGTAACAATAATAATAACAACAGTTATAGCGATAATAATAATAATAAAAGTTATAAGGAGGAAGACAAAAGGAATAGGGATAATAATAATAGTAACAAGAATAATAATAACAGTTATAGCGGTAATAATAATAGTATTAAGGATAAAGGCAAGAGTAATACGGACAGTAATAATAGTAACAAGAATAATAATAACAGTTATAGCGATAATAATAATAGTAATAAGGATAATAATAATAGTTATAAGGATATAGACAAGAGGAATTGGGATAATAGTAATAGTAACAAGAATAATAATAACAGTTATAGCGTTAATAATAATAATTATAACGCTAATAATAATAGTTATAAGGATAAATACAAGAGGAATAGGGATAATAGTAATAGTAATAAGAATAATAATAACAGTTATAGCGATAATAATAATAGTTATAAGGAGAAAGACAAGAGGAATAGGGATAATAATAATAGTAACAAGAATAATAATAACAGTTATAGCGATAATAATAATAGTATTAAGGATAATAATACCAGTTATAGCGATAATAATAAGAATAATAAGGATAATAATAATAGTTATAAGGATAAATACAAGAGGAATAGGGATAATAGTAATAGTAAGAAGAATAATAATAACAGTTATAGCGATAATAATAATAGTTATAAGGAGAAAGACAAGAGGAATAGGGATAATAATAATAGTAACAAGAATAATAATAACAGTTATAGCGGTAATAATAATAGTATTAAGGATAAAGGCAAGAGTAATACGGACAGTAATAATAGTAACAAGAATAATAATAACAGTTATAGCGATAATAATAATAGTAATAAGGATAATAATAATAGTTATAAGGATATAGACAAGAGTAATAGGAATAGTAACAATAGAATAAGCATAATAATAACAGTTATAGCGATAATAATAATAGTAATAAGGATAATAATAATAGTTATAAGGGTAAAGACAAGAGGAATAGGGTTAATAGTAATAGTAATAATAATAATAATAACAGTTATAGCGATAATAATAATAGTTATAAGGAGGAAGACAAGAGGAATAGGGATAATAATAATAGTAACAAGAATAATAACAACAGTTATAGCGATAATAATAATAATAATAAGGATAATAATAACAGTTATAGCGATAATAATAATAATAATAAGGATAATAATAATAGTTATAAGGATAAATACAAGAGGAATAGGGATAATAGTAATAGTAATAAGAATAATAATAACAGTTATAGCGATAATAATAATAGTAATAAGGATTAATAATAATAGTTATATGGATAAAGACAAGAGTAATACGGATAGCAACAATAGTAATAAGAATAATAATAACTGTTATAGCGATAATAATAATAGTAACAAGAATAATAATAACAGTTATAGCGATAATAATAATAATAATAAGGATAATAATAATAGTTATAAGGATAAATACAAGAGGAATAGGGATAATAGTAATAGTAATAAGAATAATAATAACAGATATAGCGATAATAATAATAGTTATAAGGAGAAAGACAAGAGGAATAGGGATAATAATAATAGTAACAAGAATAATAACAACAGTTATAGCGATAATCATAATAATAATAAGGATAATAATAATAGTTATAAGGATATAGACAAGAGGAATAGGGATAATAGCAATAGTAATAAGAATAATAATAACAGTTATAGCGATAATAATAATAATAATAAGGATAATAATAATAGTTACAAGGAGAAAGACAAGAGGAATAGGGATAATAATAATAGTAACAAAAATAATAATAACAGTTATAGCGATAATAATAATAGTATTAAGGATAAAGGCAAGAGTAATACAGACAGTAATAATATTAACAAGAATAATAATAACAGTTATAGCGATAATAATAATAGTAATAAGGATAATAATAATAGTTATAAGGATATAGACAAGAGTAATAGGGATAATAGTAATAGTAAGAAGAATAATAATAACAGTTATAGCGATAATAATAATAATAATAAGGAAAATAATAATAGTTATAAGGAGAAAGACAAGAGGAATAGGGATAATAATAATAGTAACAAGAATAATAATAACAGTTATAGCGATAATAATAATAGTGTTAAGGATAATAATAATAGTTATAAGGATAAAGACAAGAGAAATAGGGATAGTAACAATAGAATAACCATAATAATAACAGTTATAGCGATAATAATAATAGGAACAAGAATAATAATAACAGTTATAGCGATAATAATAATAATAATAAGGATAATAATAATAGTTATAAGGAGAAAGACAAGAGGAATACGGTTAATAGAAATAGTAATAAGAATAATAATAACAGTTATAGCGATAATAATAATAGTATTAAGGATAAAGGCAAGAGTAATACAGACAGTAATAATATTAACAAGAATAATAATAACAGTTATAGCGATAATAATAATAGTAATAAGGATAATAATAATAATTATAAGGAGAAAGACAAGTGGAATAGGGATAATAATAATAGTAACAAGAATAATAATAACAGTTATAGCGATAATAATAATAGTATTAAGGATAATAATAACAGTTATAGCGATAATAATAATAGTTATAAGGAGAAAGACAAGAGGAATAGGGATAATAATAATAGTAACAAGAATAATAATAACAGTTATAGCGATAATAATAATAGTAATAACAATAATAATAACAGTTATAGCGATAATAATAATAATAATACGGATAATAATAATAGTTATAAGGAGAAAGACAAGAGGAATAGGGATAATAATAATAGTAACAAGAATAATAATAACAGTTATAGCGGTAATAATAATAGTATTAAGGATAAAGGCAAGAGTAATACAGACAGTAATAATATTAACAAGAATAATAATAACAGTTATAGCGATAATAATAATAGTAATAAGGATAATAATAATAGTTATAAGGATATAGACAAGAGTAATAGGGATAATAGTAATAGTAATAAGAATAATAATAACAGTTATAGCGATAATAATAATAATAATAAGGAAAATAATAATAGTTATAAGGAGAAAGACAAGAGGAATAGGGATAATAATAATAGTAACAAGAATAATAATAACAGTTATAGCGATAATAATAATCGTGTTAACGATAATAATAATAGTTATAAGGATAAAGACAAGAGAAATAGGGATAGTAACAATAGAATAACCATAATAATAACAGTTATAGCGATAATAATAATAGTAATAAGGATAATAATAATAGTTATATGGATAAAGACAAGAGTAATACGAATAGTAACAATAGTAATAAGAATAATAATAACAGTTATAGCGATAATAATAATAGGAACAAGAATAATAATAACAGTTATAGCGATAATAATAATAATAATAAGGATAATAATAATAGTTATAAGGAGAAAGACAAGAGGAATAGGGATAATAATAATAGTAACAAGAATAATAATAACAGTTATAGCGATAATAATAATAGTGTTAAGGATAATAATAATAGTTATAAGGATAAAGACAAGAGAAATAGGGATAGTAACAATAGAATAACCATAATAATAACAGTTATAGCGATAATAATAATAGTAATAAGGATAATAATAATAGTTATATGGATAAAGACAAGAGTAATACGAATAGTAACAATAGTAATAAGAATAATAATAACAGTTATAGCGATAATAATAATAGGAACAAGAATAATAATAACAGTTATAGCGATAATAATAATAATAATAAGGATAATAATAATAGTTATAAGGAGAAAGACAAGAGGAATACGGTTAATAGAAATAGTAATAAGAATAATAATAACAGTTATAGCGATAATAATAATAGTAACAAGAATAATAATAACAGTTATAGCGATAATAATAATAGTATTAAGGATAATAATAACAGTTATAGCGATAATAATAATAGTTATAAGGAGAAAGACAAGAGGAATAGGGATAATAATAATAGTAACAAGAATAATAATAACAGTTATAGCGATAATAATAATAGTATTAAGGATAATAATAACAGTTATAGCGATAATAATAATAGTAATAAGGATAATAATAATAGTTATAAGGATAAAGACAAGAGGAATACGGTTAATAGTAATAGTAATAAGAATAATAATAACAGTTATAGCGATAATAATAATAATAATAAGGATAATAATAATAGTTATAAGGAGAAAGACAAGAGGAATAGGGATAATAATAATAGTAACAAGAATAATAATGACAGTTATAGCGATAATAATAATAGTATTAAGGATAAAGGCAAGAGTATTACGGACAGTAATAATAGTAACAAGAATAATAATAACAGTTATAGCGATAATAATAATAATAATAAGGATAATAATAATAGTTATAAGGAGAAAGACAAGAGGAATAGGGATAATAATAATAGTAACAAGAATAATAGTAACAGTTATAGCGATAATATTAATAATAATAAGGATAATAATAATAGTTATAAGGATAAATACAAGAGGAATAGGGATAATAGTAATAGTAATAAGAATAATAATAACAGTTATAGCGATAATAATAATAGTTATAAGGAGAAAGACAAGAGGAATAGGGATAATAATAATAGCAACAAGAATAATAACAACAGTTATAGCGACAATAATAATAATAATAAGGATAATAATAATAGTTATAAGGAGAAAGATAGAAGGAATGGGGATAATAATAATAGAAACAAGAATAATAATACCAGTTATAGCGATAATAATAATAATAATAAGGATAATAGTAATAGTTATAAGGATAAAGACAAGAGTAATAGGAATAGTAAAAATAGAATAACCATAATAATAACAGTTATAGCGATAATAATAATAGTAATAACAATAATAATAACAGTTATTAGCGATAATAATAATAGTTATACGGATAAAGACAAGAGTAATACGGATAGTAACAATAGAATAAGGATAATAATAACAGTTATAGCGATAATAATAATAATAATAAGGATAATAATAATAGTTATAAGGAGAAAGACAAGAGGAATAGGGATAATAATAATAGTAACAAGAATAATAGTAACAGTTATACCGATAATATTAATAATAATAAGGATAATAATAATAGTTATAAGGATAAATACAAGAGGAATAGGGATAGTAACAATAGAATAACCATAATAATAACAGTTATAGCGATAATAATAATAATAATTAGGATAATAATAATAGTTATAAGGAGAAAGACAAGAGGAATAGGGATAATAATAATAGTAACAAGAATAATAGTAACAGTTATAGCGATAATAATAATAATAATAACGATAATAATAATAGTTATAAGGATAAATACAAGAGCAATAGGGATAATAATAATAGTAACAAGAATAATAACAACAGTTATAGCGATAATAATAATAATAATAAGGATAATAATAATAGTTATAAGGATAAAGACAAGGCCAATAGGGATCATAATAATAGTAATAAGAATAATAATAACAGTTATTAGCGATAATAATAATAGTTATAAGGATAAAGACAAGAGTAATAGGGATAGTAACAATAGAATAACCATAATAATAACAGTTATAGCGATAATAATAATAGTATTAAGGATAATAATAACAGTTATAGCGATAATAATAATAGTAATAACAATAATAATAACAGTTGTAGCGATAATAATAATAGTAAGAAGGATTAATAATAATAGTTATATGGATAAACACAAGAGTAATACGGATAGTAACAATAGTAATAAGAATAATAATAACAGTTATAGTGATATCAATAATAGTAACAAGAATAATAATAACAGTTATAACGATAATAATAATAATAATATGGATAATAATAATAGTTATAAGGAGAAAGACAAGAGGAATAGGGATAATAATAATAGTAACAAGAATAATAACAACAGTTATAGCGATAATAATAATAATAATAAGGATAATAATAATAGTTATAAGGAGAAAGACAAGAGGAATAGGGATAATAATAATAGTAACAAGAATAATAATAACAGTTATAGCGATAATAATAATAGTGTTAAGGATAAAGGCAAGAGTAATACGGACAGTAATAATAGTAACAAGAATAAGAATAATAACAGTTATAGCGATAATAATAATAGTCATAAGGATAATGATAATAGTTATAAGGATAAAGACAAGAGTAATAGGGATAGTAACAATAGAATAAGCATAATAATAACAGTTATAGCGATAATAATAATAATAATAAGGATAATAATAATAGTTATAATGATAAAGGCAAGAGTAATACGGGTAGTAACAATAGAATAAACATAATAATAACAACAGTTATAGCGATAATAATAATAGTAACGAGAATAATAGTAACAGTTATAGCGATAATAATAATAATCAGAACGATAATAATAATAGTTATAAGGAGGAAGACAAAAGGAGTAGGGATAATAATAATAGTAACAAGAATAATAATAACAGTTATAGCGGTAATAATAATAGTATTAAGGATAAAGGCAAGAGTAATACGGACACTAATAGTAGTAACAAGAATAATAATAACAGTTATAGCAATAATAATAATAGTAATAAGGATAATAATAATTGTTATAAGGATATAGACAAGAGGAATAGGGATAATAGTAATAGTAATAAGAATAATAATAACAGTTATAGCGATAAGAATAGTAATAATAAGGATAATAAATATAGTTATAAGGAGAAAGACAAGAGGAATAGGGATAATAATAATAGTAACAAGAATAATAATAGCAGATATAGCGATAATAATAATAGTAATAAGGATAATAATAATAGTTATAAGGATAAAGACAAGAGTAAGAGGGATAGTAACAATAGAATAACCATAATAATAACAGAT
>CAMAOC010000458.1:0-37360 GCA_945859555.1 Megachile ligniseca
GTCTCTGTCTCTGTCTCTGTCTCTGTCTCTGTCTCTGTCTCTGTCTCTGTCTCTGTCTCTGTCTCTGTCTCTGTCTCTGTCTCTGTCTCTGTCTCTGTCTCTGTCTCTGTCTCTGTCTCTGTCTCTGTCTCTGTCTCTGTCTCTGTCTCTGTCTCTGTCTCTGTCTCTGTCTCTGTCTCTGTCTCTGTCTCTGTCTCTGTCTCTGTCTCTGTCTCTGTCTCTGTCTCTGTCTCTGTCTCTGTCTCTGTCTCTGTCTCTGTCTCTGTCTCTGTCTCTGTCTCTGTCTCTGTCTCTGTCTCTGTCTCTGTCTCCGTCTCTGCCCCTTCCTCTACCCCTTCCTCTGTCTCTGTCTCTGACTCTGACTCTGACTCTGACTCTGACTCTGACTCTGACTCTGACTCTGTCTCTGTCTCTGTCTCTGTCTCTGTCTCTGTCTCTGTCTCTGACTCTGACTCTGACTCTGACTCTGACTCTGACTCTGACTCTGACTCTGACTCTGACTCTGACTCTGACTCTGACTCTGACTCTGACTCTGACTCTGACTCTGACTCTGACTCTGACTCTGACTCTGACTCTGACTCTGACTCTGACTCTGACTCTGACTCTGACTCTGACTCTGACTCTGACTCTGACTCTGACTCTGACTCTGACTCTGACTCTGACTCTGACTCTGACTCTGACTCTGACTCTGACTCTGACTCTGACTCTGACTCTGACTCTGACTCTGACTCTGACTCTGACTCTGACTCTGACTCTGACTGTGCCTCAGCCTCTGCATCTGTCTCTGTCTCTGACTCTGACTCTGTCTCTGTCTCCGTCTCTGCCCCTTCCTCTACCCCTTCCTCTGTCTCTGTCTCTGACTCTGACTCTGACTCTGACTCTGACTCTGGCTCTGACTCTGACTCTGACTCTGACTCTGACTCTGTCTCTGTCTCTGTCTCTGTCTCTGTCTCTGTCTCTGTCTCTGTCTCTGTCTCTGTCTCTGTCTCTGTCTCTGTCTCTGTCTCTGTCTCTGTCTCTGTCTCTGTCTCTGTCTCTGTCTCTGTCTCTGACTCTGACTCTGACTCTGCCTCTGACTCAGACTCTGACTGTGACTCTGACTCTGACTCTGACTCTGACTCTGACTCTGACTCTGACTCTGACTCTGACTCTGACTCTGACTCTGACTCTGACTCTGACTCTGACTCTGACTCTGACTCTGACTCTGACTCTGACTCTGACTCTGACTCTGACTCTGACTGTGAATCAGCCTCTGCACATGCCGCTGTCTCTGTCTCTGTCTCTGTCTCTGTCTCTGTCTCTGTCTCTGTCTCTGTCTCTGTCTCTGTCTCTGTCTCTGTCTCTGTCTCTGTCTCTGTCCCTGTCTCTGTCTCTGTCTCTGTCTCTGTCTCTGTCTCTGTCTCTGTCTCTGTCTCTGTCTCTGTCTCTGTCTCTGTCTCTGTCTCTGTCTCTGTCTCTGTCTCTGTCTCTGTCTCTGTCTCTGTCTCTGTCTCTGTCTCTGTCTCTGTCTCTGTCTCTGTCTCTGCCTCTGTCTCTGACTCTGACTCTGACTCTGCCTCTGACTCAGACTCTGACTGTGCCTCAGCCTCTGCATCTGCCTCTGACTCTGACTCTGACTCTGACTCTGACTCTGACTCTGACTCTGACTCTGACTCTGACTCTGCCACAGCCTCTGCATCTGCCTCTGTCTCTGCCTCTGTCTGCCTCTGTCTCTGTCTCTGTCTCTGACTCTGACTCTGCCACAGCCTCTGCATCTGCCTCTGTCTCTGCCTCTGTCTGCCTCTGTCTCTGTCTCTGTCTCTGCCTCTTTCTCTGTCTCCATCTCTGTCTCTGTCTCCATCTCTGTCTCTGTCTCTGTCTCTGTCTCTGTCTCTGTCTCTGTCTCTGTCTCAGACTCTGACTGTGCCTCAGCCTCTGCATCTGCCTCTGACTCTGACTCTGACTCTGACTCTGACTCTGACTCTGACTCTGACTCTGACTCTGACTCTGACTCTGACTCTGACTCTGACTCTGACTCTGACTCTGACTCTGTCTCTGTCTCTGTCTCTGTCTCTGTCTCTGTCTCTGTCTCTGTCTCTGTCTCTGTCTCTGTCTCTGTCTCTGTCTCTGTCTCTGTCTCTGTCTCTGTCTCTGTCTCTGTCTCTGTCTCTGTCTCTGTCTCTGTCTCTGTCTCTGTCTCTGTCTCTGTCTCTGTCTCTGTCTCTGTCTCTGTCTCTGTCTCTGTCTCTGTCTCTGTCTCTGTCTCTGTCTCTGTCTCTGTCTCTGTCTCTGTCTCTGTCTCTGTCTCTGTCTCTGTCTCTGTCTCTGTCTCTGTCTCTGTCTCTGTCTCTGTCTCTGTCTCTGTCTCTGTCTCTGTCTCTGTCTCTGTCTCTGTCTCTGTCTCTGTCTCTGTCTCTGTCTCTGTCTCTGTCTCTGTCTCTGTCTCTGTCTCTGTCTCTGTCTCTGTCTCTGTCTCTGTCTCTGTCTCTGTCTCTGTCTCTGTCTCTGTCTCTGTCTCTGTCTCTGTCTCTGTCTCTGTCTCTGTCTCTGTCTCTGTCTCTGTCTCTGTCTCTGTCTCTGTCTCTGTCTCTGTCTCTGTCTCTGTCTCTGTCTCTGTCTCTGTCTCTGTCTCTGTCTCTATCTCTGTCTCTGTCTCTGTCTCTGTCTCTGTCTCTGTCTCTGTCTCTGTCTCTGTCTCTGCCTCTGTCTCTGACTCTGACTCTGACTCTGCCTCTGACTCAGACTCTGACTGTGCCTCAGCCTCTGCATCTGCCTCTGACTCTGACTCTGACTCTGACTCTGACTCTGACTCTGACTCTGACTCTGACTCTGACTCTGACTCTGTCTCTGTCTCTGACTCTGACTCTGACTCTGACTCTGACTCTGACTCTGACTCTGACTCTGACTCTGACTCTGACTCTGTCTCTGACTCTGACTCTGCCACAGCCTCTGCATCTGCCTCTGTCTCTGCCTCTATCTGTCTCTGTCTCTGTCTCTGTCTCTGACTCTGACTCTGCCACAGCCTCTGCATCTGCCTCTGTCTCTGCCTCTGTCTGCCTCTGTCTCTGTCTCTGTCTCTGACTCTGACTCTGCCACAGCCTCTGCATCTGCCTCTGTCTCTGCCTCTGTCTGCCTCTGTCTCTGTCTCTGTCTCTGCCTCTTTCTCTGTCTCCATCTCTGTCTCTGTCTCCATCTCTGTCTCTGTCTCTGTCTCTGTCTCTGTCTCTGTCTCTGTCTCAGACTCTGACTGTGCCTCAGCCTCTGTCTCTGTCTCTGTCTCTGTCTCTGTCTCTGTCTCTGTCTCTGTCTCTGTCTCTGACTCTGACTCTGACTCTGACTCTGACTCTGCCTCTGACTCAGACTCTGACTCTGACTCTGACTCTGACTCTGACTCTGACTCTGACTCTGACTCTGACTCTGACTCTGACTCTGACTCTGACTCTGACTCTGACTCTGACTCTGACTCTGACTCTGACTCTGACTCTGACTCTGACTCTGACTCTGACTCTGACTCTGACTCTGACTGTGAATCAGCCTCTGCACATGCCGCTGTCTCTGTCTCTGTCTCTGTCTCTGTCTCTGTCTCTGTCTCTGTCTCTGTCTCTGTCTCTGTCTCTGTCCCTGTCTCTGTCTCTGTCTCTGTCTCTGTCTCTGTCTCTGTCTCTGTCTCTGTCTCTGTCTCTGTCTCTGTCTCTGTCTCTGTCTCTGTCTCTGTCTCTGTCTCTGTCTCTGTCTCTGTCTCTGTCTCTGTCTCTGTCTCTGTCTCTGTCTCTGTCTCTGTCTCTGCCTCTGTCTCTGACTCTGACTCTGACTCTGCCTCTGACTCAGACTCTGACTGTGCCTCAGCCTCTGCATCTGCCTCTGACTCTGACTCTGACTCTGACTCTGCCTCTGACTCTGACTCTGACTCTGACTCTGACTCTGACTCTGACTCTGACTCTGACTCTGACTCTGCCACAGCCTCTGCATCTGCCTCTGTCTCTGCCTCTGTCTGCCTCTGTCTCTGTCTCTGTCTCTGACTCTGACTCTGCCACAGCCTCTGCATCTGCCTCTGTCTCTGCCTCTGTCTGCCTCTGTCTCTGTCTCTGTCTCTGCCTCTTTCTCTGTCTCCATCTCTGTCTCTGTCTCCATCTCTGTCTCTGTCTCTGTCTCTGTCTCTGTCTCTGTCTCTGTCTCTGTCTCAGACTCTGACTGTGCCTCAGCCTCTGCATCTGCCTCTGACTCTGACTCTGACTCTGACTCTGACTCTGACTCTGACTCTGACTCTGACTCTGACTCTGACTCTGACTCTGACTCTGACTCTGACTCTGACTCTGACTCTGACTCTGTCTCTGTCTCTGTCTCTGTCTCTGTCTCTGTCTCTGTCTCTGTCTCTGTCTCTGTCTCTGTCTCTGTCTCTGTCTCTGTCTCTGTCTCTGTCTCTGTCTCTGTCTCTGTCTCTGTCTCTGTCTCTGTCTCTGTCTCTGTCTCTGTCTCTGTCTCTGTCTCTGTCTCTGTCTCTGTCTCTGTCTCTGTCTCTGTCTCTGTCTCTGTCTCTGTCTCTGTCTCTGTCTCTGTCTCTGTCTCTGTCTCTGTCTCTGTCTCTGTCTCTGTCTCTGTCTCTGTCTCTGTCTCTGTCTCTGTCTCTGTCTCTGTCTCTGTCTCTGTCTCTGTCTCTGTCTCTGTCTCTGTCTCTGTCTCTGTCTCTGTCTCTGTCTCTGTCTCTGTCTCTGTCTCTGTCTCTGTCTCTGTCTCTGTCTCTGTCTCTGTCTCTGTCTCTGTCTCTGTCTCTGTCTCTGTCTCTGTCTCTGTCTCTGTCTCTATCTCTGTCTCTGTCTCTGTCTCTGTCTCTGTCTCTGTCTCTGTCTCTGTCTCTGTCTCTGCCTCTGTCTCTGACTCTGACTCTGACTCTGCCTCTGACTCAGACTCTGACTGTGCCTCAGCCTCTGCATCTGCCTCTGACTCTGACTCTGACTCTGACTCTGACTCTGACTCTGACTCTGACTCTGACTCTGACTCTGACTCTGTCTCTGTCTCTGACTCTGACTCTGACTCTGACTCTGACTCTGACTCTGACTCTGACTCTGACTCTGACTCTGACTCTGTCTCTGACTCTGACTCTGCCACAGCCTCTGCATCTGCCTCTGTCTCTGCCTCTATCTGTCTCTGTCTCTGTCTCTGTCTCTGACTCTGACTCTGCCACAGCCTCTGCATCTGCCTCTGTCTCTGCCTCTGTCTGCCTCTGTCTCTGTCTCTGTCTCTGACTCTGACTCTGCCACAGCCTCTGCATCTGCCTCTGTCTCTGCCTCTGTCTGCCTCTGTCTCTGTCTCTGTCTCTGCCTCTTTCTCTGTCTCCATCTCTGTCTCTGTCTCCATCTCTGTCTCTGTCTCTGTCTCTGTCTCTGTCTCTGTCTCTGTCTCTGTCTCAGACTCTGACTGTGCCTCAGCCTCTGTCTCTGACTCTGACTCTGACTCTGACTCTGACTCTGACTCTGACTCTGACTCTGACTCTGACTCTGACTCTGACTCTGACTCTGACTCTGACTCTGACTCTGACTCTGACTCTGACTCTGACTCTGACTCTGACTCTGACTCTGACTCTGACTCTGACTCTGACTCTGACTCTGACTCTGACTCTGACTCTGACTCTGACTCTGACTCTGACTCTGACTCTGACTCTGACTCTGACTCTGACTGTGAATCAGCCTCTGCACATGCCGCTGTCTCTGTCTCTGTCTCTGTCTCTGTCTCTGTCTCTGTCTCTGTCTCTGTCTCTGTCTCTGTCTCTGTCTCTGTCTCTGTCTCTGTCTCTGTCTCTGTCTCTGTCTCTGTCTCTGTCTCTGTCTCTGTCTCTGTCTCTGTCTCTGTCTCTGTCTCTGTCTCTGTCTCTGTCTCTGTCTCTGTCTCTGTCTCTGTCTCTGTCTCTGTCTCTGTCTCTGTCTCTGTCTCTGTCTCTGTCTCTGTCTCTGTCTCTGTCTCTGCCTCTGTCTCTGACTCTGACTCTGACTCTGCCTCTGACTCAGACTCTGACTGTGCCTCAGCCTCTGCATCTGCCTCTGACTCTGACTCTGACTCTGACTCTGACTCTGACTCTGACTCTGACTCTGACTCTGACTCTGACTCTGACTCTGACTCTGACTCTGACTCTGACTCTGACTCTGACTCTGACTCTGACTCTGACTCTGACTCTGACTCTGACTCTGACTCTGACTCTGCCACAGCCTCTGCATCTGCCTCTGTCTCTGCCTCTGTCTGCCTCTGTCTCTGTCTCTGTCTCTGACTCTGACTCTGCCACAGCCTCTGCATCTGCCTCTGTCTCTGCCTCTGTCTGCCTCTGTCTCTGTCTCTGTCTCTGCCTCTTTCTCTGTCTCCATCTCTGTCTCTGTCTCCATCTCTGTCTCTGTCTCTGTCTCTGTCTCTGTCTCTGTCTCTGTCTCTGTCTCTGTCTCTGTCTCAGACTCTGTCTCTGTCTCAGACTCTGACTGTGCCTCAGCCTCTGCATCTGCCTCTGACTCTGACTCTGACTCTGACTCTGACTCTGACTCTGACTCTGACTCTGACTCTGACTCTGACTCTGACTCTGACTCTGACTCTGACTCTGTCTCTGTCTCTGTCTCTGTCTCTGTCTCTGTCTCTGTCTCTGTCTCTGTCTCTGTCTCTGTCTCTGTCTCTGTCTCTGTCTCTGTCTCTGTCTCTGTCTCTGTCTCTGTCTCTGTCTCTGCCTCTGACTCAGACTCTGACTGTGCCTCAGCCTCTGCATCTGCCTCTGTCTCTGCCTCTATCTGTCTCTGTCTCTGTCTCTGTCTCTGACTCTGACTCTGCCACAGCCTCTGCATCTGCCTCTGTCTCTCCCTCTGTCTGCCTCTGTCTCTGTCTCTGTCTCTGACTCTGACTCTGCCACAGCCTCTGCATCTGCCTCTGTCTCTGTCTCTGTCTCTGCCTCTGTCTCTGACTCTGCCTCTGACTCAGACTCTGACTGTGACTCTGACTCTGACTCTGACTCTGACTCTGACTCTGCCTCTGTCTGCCTCTGTCTCTGTCTCTGTCTCTGTCTCTGTCTCTTTCTCTGTCTCCATCTCTGTCTTTGTCTCTGTCTCTGTCTCTGTCTCTGTCTCTGTCTCTGTCTCTGTCTCTGTCTCTGTCTCTGTCTCTGTCTCTGTCTCTGTCTCTGTCTCTGTCTCTGTCTCTGTCTCTGTCTCTGTCTCTGTCTCTGTCTCTGTCTCTGTCTCTGTCTCTGTCTCTGTCTCTGTCTCTGTCTCTGTCTCTGTCTCTGTCTCTGTCTCTGTCTCTGTCTCTGTCTCTGTCTCTGTCTCTGTCTCTGTCTCTGTCTCTGTCTCTGTCTCTGTCTCTGTCTCTGTCTCTGTCTCTGTCTCTGTCTCTGTCTCTGTCTCTGTCTCTGTCTCTGTCTCTGTCTCTGTCTCTGTCTCTGTCTCTGTCTCTGTCTCTGTCTCTGTCTCTGTCTCTGTCTCTGTCTCTGTCTCTGTCTCTGTCTCTGTCTCTGTCTCTGTCTCTGTCTCTGTCTCTGTCTCTGTCTCTGTCTCTGTCTCTGTCTCTGTCTCTGTCTCTGTCTCTGTCTCTGTCTCTGTCTCTGTCTCTGTCTCTGTCTCTGTCTCTGTCTCTGTCTCTGTCTCTGTCTCTGTCTCTGTCTCTGTCTCTGTCTCTGTCTCTGTCTCTGTCTCTGTCTCTGTCTCTGTCTCTGCCTCTGTCTCTGACTCTGACTCTGTCTCTGTCTCTGACTCTGACTCTGCCACAGCCTCTGCATCTGCCTCTGTCTCTGCCTCTGTCTGCCTCTGCCTCTGTCTCTGTCTCTGTCTCTGACTCTGACTCTGCCACAGCCTCTGCATCTGCATCTGTCTCTGCCTCTGTCTGCCTCTGCCTCTGTCTCTGTCTCTGTCTCTGCCTCTTTCTCTGTCTCCATCTCTGTCTCTGTCTCTGTCTCTGTCTCTGTCTCTGTCTCTGTCTCTGTCTCTGTCTCTGTCTCTGCCTCTGACTCTGACTCTGTCTCTGACTCTGACTCTGCCACAGCCTCTGCATCTGCCTCTGTCTCTGCCTCTGTCTGTCTCTGTCTCTGTCTCTGTCTCTGTCTCTGTCTCTGTCTCTGTCTCTGTCTCTGACTCTGACTCTGACTCTGACTCTGTGTCTGTCTCTGACTCTGACTCTGCCACAGCCTCTGCATCTGCCTCTGTCTCTGCCTCTGTCTGCCTCTGCCTCTGTCTCTGTCTCTGTCTCAGCCTCTTTCTCTGTCTCCATCTCTGTCTCTGTCTCTGTCTCTGTCTCTGTCTCTGTCTCTGTCTCTGTCTCTGTCTCTGTCTCTGTCTCTGTCTCTGTCTCTGTCTCTGTCTCTATCTCTGTCTCTGTCTCTGTCTCTGTCTCTGTCTCTGTCTCTGTCTCTGTCTCTGTCTCTGCCTCTGTCTCTGACTCTGACTCTGACTCTGCCTCTGACTCAGACTCTGACTGTGCCTCAGCCTCTGCATCTGCATCTGCCTCTGTCTCTGCCTCTATCTGTCTCTGTCTCTGTCTCTGTCTCTGACTCTGACTCTGCCACAGCCTCTGCATCTGCCTCTGTCTCTCCCTCTGTCTGCCTCTGTCTCTGTCTCTGTCTCTGACTCTGACTCTGCCACAGCCTCTGCATCTGCCTCTGTCTCTGTCTCTGTCTCTGCCTCTGTCTCTGACTCTGCCTCTGACTCAGACTCTGACTGTGACTCTGACTCTGACTCTGACTCTGACTCTGACTCTGCCTCTGTCTGCCTCTGTCTCTGTCTCTGTCTCTGTCTCTGTCTCTTTCTCTGTCTCCATCTCTGTCTTTGTCTCTGTCTCTGTCTCTGTCTCTGTCTCTGTCTCTGTCTCTGTCTCTGTCTCTGTCTCTGTCTCTGTCTCTGTCTCTGTCTCTGTCTCTGTCTCTGTCTCTGTCTCTGTCTCTGTCTCTGTCTCTGTCTCTGTCTCTGTCTCTGTCTCTGTCTCTGTCTCTGTCTCTGTCTCTGTCTCTGTCTCTGTCTCTGTCTCTGTCTCTGTCTCTGTCTCTGTCTCTGTCTCTGTCTCTGTCTCTGTCTCTGTCTCTGTCTCTGTCTCTGTCTCTGTCTCTGTCTCTGTCTCTGTCTCTGTCTCTGTCTCTGTCTCTGTCTCTGTCTCTGTCTCTGTCTCTGTCTCTGTCTCTGTCTCTGTCTCTGTCTCTGTCTCTGTCTCTGTCTCTGTCTCTGTCTCTGTCTCTGTCTCTGTCTCTGTCTCTGTCTCTGTCTCTGTCTCTGTCTCTGTCTCTGTCTCTGTCTCTGTCTCTGTCTCTGTCTCTGTCTCTGTCTCTGTCTCTGTCTCTGTCTCTGTCTCTGTCTCTGTCTCTGTCTCTGTCTCTGTCTCTGTCTCTGTCTCTGTCTCTGTCTCTGTCTCTGTCTCTGTCTCTGTCTCTGTCTCTGTCTCTGTCTCTGTCTCTGTCTCTGTCTCTGTCTCTGTCTCTGTCTCTGTCTCTGTCTCTGTCTCTGTCTCTGTCTCTGTCTCTGTCTCTGTCTCTGTCTCTGTCTCTGTCTCTGTCTCTGTCTCTGTCTCTGTCTCTGTCTCTGTCTCTGTCTCTGTCTCTGTCTCTGTCTCTGTCTCTGTCTCTGTCTCTGTCTCTGTCTCTGTCTCTGTCTCTGCCTCTGTCTCTGACTCTGACTCTGACTCTGACTCTGCCTCTGACTCAGACTCTGACTGTGACTCTGACTCTGACTCTGACTCTGACTCTGACTCTGCCCCTGACTCTGACTCTGACTCTGACTCTGACTCTGACTCTGACTCTGACTCTGACTCTGACTCTGACTCTGACTCTGACTCTGACTCTGACTCTGACTCTGACTCTGACTCTGACTCTGACTCTGACTCTGACTCTGACTCTGACTCTGACTCTGACTCTGTCTCTGACTCTGACTCTGCCACAGCCTCTGCATCTGCCTCTGTCTCTGCCTCTGTCTGTTTCTGTCTCTGTCTCTGTCTCTGTCTCTGTCTCTGTCTCTGTCTCTGACTCTGACTCTGACTCTGACTCTGTGTCTGACTCTGACTCTGCCACAGCCTCTGCATCTGCCTCTGTCTCTGCCTCTGTCTGCCTCTGTCTCTGTCTCTGTCTCTGACTCTGACTCTGCCACAGCCTCTGCATCTGCCTCTGTCTCTGCCTCTGTCTGCCTCTGTCTCTGTCTCTGTCTCTGACTCTGACTCTGCCACAGCCTCTGCATCTGCATCTGTCTCTGCCTCTGTCTGCCTCTGCCTCTGTCTCTGTCTCTGTCTCTGCCTCTTTCTCTGTCTCCATCTCTGTCTCTGTCTCTGTCTCTGTCTCTGTCTCTGTCTCTGTCTCTGACTCTGACTCTGACTCTGACTCTGTGTCTGTCTCTGACTCTGACTCTGCCACAGCCTCTGCATCTGCCTCTGTCTCTGCCTCTGTCTGCCTCTGCCTCTGTCTCTGTCTCTGTCTCTGTCTCTGTCTCTGTCTCTGCCTCTTTCTCTGTCTCCATCTCTGTCTCTATCTCTGTCTCTGTCTCTGTCTCTGTCTCTGTCTCTGTCTCTGTCTCTGTCTCTGTCTCTGTCTCTGTCTCTGTCTCTGTCTCTGTCTCTGTCTCTGTCTCTATCTCTGTCTCTGTCTCTGTCTCTGTCTCTGTCTCTGTCTCTGTCTCTGCCTCTGTCTCTGACTCTGACTCTGACTCTGCCTCTGACTCAGACTCTGACTGTGCCTCAGCCTCTGCATCTGCCTCTGACTCTGACTCTGACTCTGACTCTGACTCTGACTCTGACTCTGACTCTGACTCTGACTCTGACTCTGTCTCTGTCTCTGACTCTGACTCTGACTCTGACTCTGACTCTGACTCTGACTCTGACTCTGACTCTGACTCTGACTCTGACTCTGACTCTGACTCTGACTCTGACTCTGACTCTGTCTCTGACTCTGACTCTGCCACAGCCTCTGCATCTGCCTCTGTCTCTGCCTCTATCTGTCTCTGTCTCTGTCTCTGTCTCTGACTCTGACTCTGCCACAGCCTCTGCATCTGCCTCTGTCTCTGCCTCTGTCTGCCTCTGTCTCTGTCTCTGTCTCTGACTCTGACTCTGCCACAGCCTCTGCATCTGCCTCTGTCTCTGCCTCTGTCTGCCTCTGTCTCTGTCTCTGTCTCTGCCTCTTTCTCTGTCTCCATCTCTGTCTCTGTCTCCATCTCTGTCTCTGTCTCTGTCTCTGTCTCTGTCTCTGTCTCTGTCTCAGACTCTGACTGTGCCTCAGCCTCTGTCTCTGACTCTGACTCTGACTCTGACTCTGACTCTGACTCTGACTCTGACTCTGACTCTGACTCTGACTCTGACTCTGTCTCTGACTCTGACTCTGCCACAGCCTCTGCATCTGCCTCTGTCTCTGCCTCTGTCTGTTTCTGTCTCTGTCTCTGTCTCTGTCTCTGTCTCTGTCTCTGACTCTGACTCTGACTCTGACTCTGTGTCTGACTCTGACTCTGCCACAGCCTCTGCATCTGCCTCTGTCTCTGCCTCTGTCTGCCTCTGTCTCTGTCTCTGTCTCTGACTCTGACTCTGCCACAGCCTCTGCATCTGCCTCTGTCTCTGCCTCTGTCTGCCTCTGTCTCTGTCTCTGTCTCTGACTCTGACTCTGCCACAGCCTCTGCATCTGCATCTGTCTCTGCCTCTGTCTGCCTCTGCCTCTGTCTCTGTCTCTGTCTCTGCCTCTTTCTCTGTCTCCATCTCTGTCTCTGTCTCTGTCTCTGTCTCTGTCTCTGTCTCTGTCTCTGTCTCTGTCTCTGTCTCTGTCTCTGTCTCTGTCTCTGTCTCTGTCTCTGTCTCTGTCTCTGTCTCTGTCTCTGTCTCTGTCTCTGTCTCTGTCTCTGTCTCTGTCTCTGTCTCTGTCTCTGTCTCTGTCTCTGTCTCTGTCTCTGTCTCTGTCTCTGTCTCTGTCTCTGTCTCTGTCTCTTTCTCTGTCTCTGTCTCTGTCTCTGTCTCTGTCTCTGTCTCTGTCTCTGTCTCTGTCTCTGTCTCTGTCTCTGTCTCTGTCTCTGTCTCTGTCTCTGTCTCTGTCTCTGTCTCTGTCTCTGTCTCTGTCTCTGTCTCTGTCTCTGTCTCTGTCTCCGTCTCTGCCCCTTCCTCTGCCCCTTCCACTGTCTCTGTCTCTGTCTCTGTCTCTGACTCTGACTCTGACTCTGACTCTGACTCTGACTCTGACTCTGACTCTGACTCTGACTCTGACTCTGACTCTGACTGTGCCTCAGCCTCTGCATCTGTCACTGTCTCTGACTCTGACTCTGTCTCTGTCTCCGTCTCTGCCCCTTCCTCTACCCGTTCCTCTGTCTCTGTCTCTGTCTCTGACTCTGACTCTGACTCTGACTCTGACTCTGACCCTGACTCTGACTCTGACTCTGACTCTGACTCTGACTCTGACTCTGACTCTGACTCTGACTCTGACTCTGACTCTGACTCTGACTCTGACTCTGACTCTGACTCTGACTCTGACTTTGACTCTGACTCTGACTCTGACTGTGCCTCAGCCTCTGACTCTGACTCTGACTCTGACTCTGACTCTGACTCTGACTCTGACTGTGACTCTGACTCTGACTCTGACTCTGACTCTGACTCTGACTCTGACTCTGACTCTGACTCTGACTCTGACTGTGCCTCAGCCTCTGCATCTGTCTCTGTCTCTGACTCTGACTCTGTCTCTGTCTCCGTCTCTGCCCCTTCCTCTACCCCTTCCTCTGTCTCTGACTCTGTCTCTGTCTCCGTCTCTGCCCTTTCCTCTACCCCTTCCTCTGTCTCTGACTCTGACTCTGACTCTGACTCTGACTCTGACTCTGACTCTGACTATGACTCTGACTCTGACTCTGACTCTGACTCTGACTCTGACTCTGACTCTGACTCTGACTCTGACTCTGACTCTGACTCTGACTGTGCCTCAGCCTTTGCATCTGCCTCTGTCTCTGTCTCTGTCTCTGTCTCTGACTCTGTCTCTGTCTCTGTCTCTGTCTCTGTCTCTGTCTCTGTCTCTGTCTCCGTCTCTGCCCCTTCCTCTACCCCTTCCTCTGTCTCTGTCTCTGACTCTGACTCTGACTCTGACTCTGACTCTGACTCTGACTCTGACTCTGACTCTGACTCTGACTCTGACTCTGACTCTGACTCTGACTCTGACTCTGACTCTGACTCTGACTCTGACTCTGACTCTGACTCTGACTCTGACTCTGACTCTGACTCTGACTCTGACTCTGACTCTGACTCTGACTCTGACTCTGACTCTGACTTTGACTCTGACTCTGACTCTGACTGTGCCTCAGCCTCTGACTCTGACTCTGACTCTGACTCTGACTCTGACTCTGACTCTGACTGTGACTCTGACTCTGACTCTGACTCTGACTCTGACTCTGACTCTGACTCTGACTCTGACTGTGCCTCAGCCTCTGCATCTGTCTCTGTCTCTGACTCTGACTCTGTCTCTGTCTCCGTCTCTGCCCCTTCCTCTACCCCTTCCTCTGTCTCTGACTCTGTCTCTGTCTCCGTCTCTGCCCCTTCCTCTACCCCTTCCTCTGTCTCTGACTCTGACTCTGACTCTGACTCTGACTCTGACTCTGACTCTGACTATGACTCTGACTCTGACTCTGACTCTGACTCTGACTCTGACTCTGACTCTGACTCTGACTCTGACTCTGACTCTGACTCTGACTGTGCCTCAGCCTTTGCATCTGCCTCTGTCTCTGTCTCTGTCTCTGTCTCTGTCTCTGTCTCTGTCTCTGTCTCTGTCTCTGTCTCTGTCTCTGTCTCTGTCTCTGTCTCTGTCTCTGTCTCTGTCTCTGTCTCTGTCTCTGTCTCTGTCTCTGTCTCTGTCTCTGTCTCTGTCTCTGTCTCTGTCTCTGTCTCTGTCTCTGTCTCTGTCTCTGTCTCTGTCTCTGTCTCTGTCTCTGTCTCTGTCTCTGTCTCTGTCTCTGTCTCTGTCTCTGTCTCTGTCTCTGTCTCTGTCTCTGTCTCTGTCTCTGTCTCTGTCTCTGTCTCTGTCTCTGTCTCTGTCTCTGTCTCTGTCTCTGTCTCTGTCTCTGTCTCTGTCTCTGTCTCTGTCTCTGTCTCTGTCTCTGTCTCTGTCTCTGTCTCTGTCTCTGTCTCTGTCTCTGTCTCTGTCTCTGTCTCTGTCTCTGTCTCTGTCTCTGTCTCTGTCTCTGTCTCTGTCTCTGTCTCTGTCTCTGTCTCTGTCTCTGCCTCTGTCTCTGACTCTGACTCTGTCTCTGTCTCTGACTCTGACTCTGCCACAGCCTCTGCATCTGCCTCTGTCTCTGCCTCTGTCTGCCTCTGCCTCTGTCTCTGTCTCTGTCTCTGACTCTGACTCTGCCACAGCCTCTGCATCTGCATCTGTCTCTGCCTCTGTCTGCCTCTGCCTCTGTCTCTGTCTCTGTCTCTGCCTCTTTCTCTGTCTCCATCTCTGTCTCTGTCTCTGTCTCTGTCTCTGTCTCTGTCTCTGTCTCTGTCTCTGTCTCTGTCTCTGTCTCTGCCTCTGACTCTGACTCTGTCTCTGACTCTGACTCTGCCACAGCCTCTGCATCTGCCTCTGTCTCTGCCTCTGTCTGTCTCTGTCTCTGTCTCTGTCTCTGTCTCTGTCTCTGTCTCTGTCTCTGTCTCTGTCTCTGACTCTGACTCTGACTCTGACTCTGTGTCTGTGTCTGTCTCTGACTCTGACTCTGCCACAGCCTCTGCATCTGCCTCTGTCTCTGCCTCTGTCTGCCTCTGCCTCTGTCTCTGTCTCTGTCTCTGCCTCTTTCTCTGTCTCCATCTCTGTCTCTGTCTCTGTCTCTGTCTCTGTCTCTGTCTCTGTCTCTGTCTCTGTCTCTGTCTCTGTCTCTGTCTCTGTCTCTGTCTCTGTCTCTGTCTCTATCTCTGTCTCTGTCTCTGTCTCTGTCTCTGTCTCTGTCTCTGTCTCTGTCTCTGTCTCTGTCTCTGTCTCTGTCTCTGCCTCTGTCTCTGACTCTGACTCTGACTCTGCCTCTGACTCAGACTCTGACTGTGCCTCAGCCTCTGCATCTGCCTCTGTCTCTGCCTCTATCTGTCTCTGTCTCTGTCTCTGACTCTGACTCTGCCACAGCCTCTGCATCTGCCTCTGTCTCTCCCTCTGTCTGCCTCTGTCTCTGTCTCTGTCTCTGACTCTGACTCTGCCACAGCCTCTGCATCTGCCTCTGTCTCTGTCTCTGTCTCTGCCTCTGTCTCTGACTCTGCCTCTGACTCAGACTCTGACTGTGACTCTGACTCTGACTCTGACTCTGACTCTGACTCTGCCTCTGTCTGCCTCTGTCTCTGTCTCTGTCTCTGTCTCTGTCTCTTTCTCTGTCTCCATCTCTGTCTTTGTCTCTGTCTCTGTCTCTGTCTCTGTCTCTGTCTCTGTCTCTGTCTCTGTCTCTGTCTCTGTCTCTGTCTCTGTCTCTGTCTCTGTCTCTGTCTCTGTCTCTGTCTCTGTCTCTGTCTCTGTCTCTGTCTCTGTCTCTGTCTCTGTCTCTGTCTCTGTCTCTGTCTCTGTCTCTGTCTCTGTCTCTGTCTCTGTCTCTGTCTCTGTCTCTGTCTCTGTCTCTGTCTCTGTCTCTGTCTCTGTCTCTGTCTCTGTCTCTGTCTCTGTCTCTGTCTCTGTCTCTGTCTCTGTCTCTGTCTCTGTCTCTGTCTCTGTCTCTGTCTCTGTCTCTGTCTCTGTCTCTGTCTCTGTCTCTGTCTCTGTCTCTGTCTCTGTCTCTGTCTCTGTCTCTGTCTCTGTCTCTGTCTCTGTCTCTGTCTCTGTCTCTGTCTCTGTCTCTGTCTCTGTCTCTATCTCTGTCTCTGTCTCTGTCTCTGTCTCTGTCTCTGTCTCTGTCTCTGTCTCTGTCTCTGTCTCTGTCTCTGCCTCTGTCTCTGACTCTGACTCTGACTCTGCCTCTGACTCAGACTCTGACTGTGCCTCAGCCTCTGCATCTGCCTCTGTCTCTGCCTCTATCTGTCTCTGTCTCTGTCTCTGACTCTGACTCTGCCACAGCCTCTGCATCTGCCTCTGTCTCTCCCTCTGTCTGCCTCTGTCTCTGTCTCTGTCTCTGACTCTGACTCTGCCACAGCCTCTGCATCTGCCTCTGTCTCTGTCTCTGTCTCTGCCTCTGTCTCTGACTCTGCCTCTGACTCAGACTCTGACTGTGACTCTGACTCTGACTCTGACTCTGACTCTGACTCTGCCTCTGTCTGCCTCTGTCTCTGTCTCTGTCTCTGTCTCTGTCTCTTTCTCTGTCTCCATCTCTGTCTTTGTCTCTGTCTCTGTCTCTGTCTCTGTCTCTGTCTCTGTCTCTGTCTCTGTCTCTGTCTCTGTCTCTGTCTCTGTCTCTGTCTCTGTCTCTGTCTCTGTCTCTGTCTCTGTCTCTGTCTCTGTCTCTGTCTCTGTCTCTGTCTCTGTCTCTGTCTCTGTCTCTGTCTCTGTCTCTGTCTCTGTCTCTGTCTCTGTCTCTGTCTCTGTCTCTGTCTCTGTCTCTGTCTCTGTCTCTGTCTCTGTCTCTGTCTCTGTCTCTGTCTCTGTCTCTGTCTCTGTCTCTGTCTCTGTCTCTGTCTCTGTCTCTGTCTCTGTCTCTGTCTCTGTCTCTGTCTCTGTCTCTGTCTCTGTCTCTGTCTCTGTCTCTGTCTCTGTCTCTGTCTCTGTCTCTGTCTCTGTCTCTGTCTCTGTCTCTGTCTCTGTCTCTGTCTCTGTCTCTGTCTCTGTCTCTGTCTCTGTCTCTGTCTCTGTCTCTGTCTCTGTCTCTGTCTCTGTCTCTGTCTCTGTCTCTGTCTCTGTCTCTGTCTCTGTCTCTGTCTCTGTCTCTGTCTCTGTCTCTGTCTCTGTCTCTGTCTCTGTCTCTGTCTCTGTCTCTGTCTCTGTCTCTGTCTCTGTCTCTGTCTCTGTCTCTGTCTCTGTCTCTGTCTCTGTCTCTGTCTCTGTCTCTGTCTCTGTCTCTGTCTCTGTCTCTGTCTCTGCCTCTGTCTCTGACTCTGACTCTGACTCTGACTCTGCCTCTGACTCAGACTCTGACTGTGACTCTGACTCTGACTCTGACTCTGACTCTGACTCTGCCTCTGACTCTGACTCTGACTCTGACTCTGACTCTGACTCTGACTCTGACTCTGACTCTGACTCTGACTCTGACTCTGACTCTGACTCTGACTCTGACTCTGACTCTGACTCTGACTCTGACTCTGACTCTGACTCTGTGTCTGACTCTGACTCTGCCACAGCCTCTGCATCTGCCTCTGTCTCTGCCTCTGTCTGCCTCTGTCTCTGTCTCTGTCTCTGACTCTGCCACAGCCTCTGCATCTGCCTCTGTCTCTGCCTCTGTCTGCCTCTGTCTCTGTCTCTGTCTCTGACTCTGACTCTGACTCTGTGTCTGACTCTGACTCTGCCACAGCCTCTGCATCTGCCTCTGTCTCTGCCTCTGTCTGCCTCTGTCTCTGTCTCTGTCTCTGACTCTGACTCTGCCACAGCCTCTGCATCTGCCTCTGTCTCTGCCTCTGTCTGCCTCTGTCTCTGTCTCTGTCTCTGACTCTGACTCTGCCACAGCCTCTGCATCTGCATCTGTCTCTGCCTCTGTCTGCCTCTGCCTCTGTCTCTGTCTCTGTCTCTGTCTCTGTCTCTGTCTCTGTCTCTGTCTCTGTCTCTGACTCTGTCTCTGTCTCTGTCTCTGTCTCTGTCTCCGTCTCTGCCCCTTCCTCTACCCCTTCCTCTGTCTCTGTCTCTGACTCTGACTCTGACTCTGACTCTGACTCTGACTCTGACTCTGTCTCTGTCTCTGTCTCTGTCTCTGTCTCTGTCTCTGTCTCTGTCTCTGTCTCTGTCTCTGTCTCTGCCTCTGTCTCTGACTCTGACTCTGACTCTGACTCTGCCTCTGACTCAGACTCTGACTGTGACTCTGACTCTGACTCTGACTCTGACTCTGACTCTGCCTCTGACTCTGACTCTGACTCTGACTCTGACTCTGACTCTGACTCTGACTCTGACTCTGACTCTGACTCTGACTCTGACTCTGACTCTGACTCTGACTCTGACTCTGACTCTGACTCTGACTCTGACTCTGACTCTGACTCTGACTCTGACTCTGACTCTGACTCTGACTCTGACTCTGACTCTGACTCTGACTCTGACTCTGACTCTGACTCTGACTCTGACTCTGACTCTGACTCTGACTCTGACTCTGACTCTGTCTCTGTCTCTGTCTCTGTCTCTGTCTCTGTCTCTGTCTCTGTCTCTGTCTCTGTCTCTGTCTCTGTCTCTGTCTCTGTCTCTGTCTCTGTCTCTGTCTCTGTCTCTGTCTCTGTCTCTGTCTCTGTCTCTGTCTCTGTCTCTGTCTCTGTCTCTGTCTCTGTCTCTGACTCTGTCTCTGTCTCTGTCTCTGTCTCTGTCTCTGTCTCTGTCTCTGTCTCTGTCTCTGTCTCTGTCTCTGTCTCTGTCTCTGTCTCTGTCTCTGTCTCTGTCTCTGTCTCTGTCTCTGTCTCTGTCTCTGTCTCTGTCTCTGTCTCTGTCTCTGTCTCTGTCTCTGTCTCTGCCTCTGTCTCTGACTCTGACTCTGTCTCTGTCTCTGACTCTGACTCTGCCACAGCCTCTGCATCTGCCTCTGTCTCTGCCTCTGTCTGCCTCTGCCTCTGTCTCTGTCTCTGTCTCTGACTCTGACTCTGCCACAGCCTCTGCATCTGCATCTGTCTCTGCCTCTGTCTGCCTCTGCCTCTGTCTCTGTCTCTGTCTCTGCCTCTTTCTCTGTCTCCATCTCTGTCTCTGTCTCTGTCTCTGTCTCTGTCTCTGTCTCTGTCTCTGTCTCTGTCTCTGTCTCTGTCTCTGCCTCTGACTCTGACTCTGTCTCTGACTCTGACTCTGCCACAGCCTCTGCATCTGCCTCTGTCTCTGCCTCTGTCTGTCTCTGTCTCTGTCTCTGTCTCTGTCTCTGTCTCTGTCTCTGTCTCTGTCTCTGTCTCTGACTCTGACTCTGACTCTGACTCTGTGTCTGTGTCTGTCTCTGACTCTGACTCTGCCACAGCCTCTGCATCTGCCTCTGTCTCTGCCTCTGTCTGCCTCTGCCTCTGTCTCTGTCTCTGTCTCTGCCTCTTTCTCTGTCTCCATCTCTGTCTCTGTCTCTGTCTCTGTCTCTGTCTCTGTCTCTGTCTCTGTCTCTGTCTCTGTCTCTGTCTCTGTCTCTGTCTCTGTCTCTGTCTCTGTCTCTATCTCTGTCTCTGTCTCTGTCTCTGTCTCTGTCTCTGTCTCTGTCTCTGTCTCTGTCTCTGTCTCTGTCTCTGTCTCTGCCTCTGTCTCTGACTCTGACTCTGACTCTGCCTCTGACTCAGACTCTGACTGTGCCTCAGCCTCTGCATCTGCCTCTGTCTCTGCCTCTATCTGTCTCTGTCTCTGTCTCTGACTCTGACTCTGCCACAGCCTCTGCATCTGCCTCTGTCTCTCCCTCTGTCTGCCTCTGTCTCTGTCTCTGTCTCTGACTCTGACTCTGCCACAGCCTCTGCATCTGCCTCTGTCTCTGTCTCTGTCTCTGCCTCTGTCTCTGACTCTGCCTCTGACTCAGACTCTGACTGTGACTCTGACTCTGACTCTGACTCTGACTCTGACTCTGCCTCTGTCTGCCTCTGTCTCTGTCTCTGTCTCTGTCTCTGTCTCTTTCTCTGTCTCCATCTCTGTCTTTGTCTCTGTCTCTGTCTCTGTCTCTGTCTCTGTCTCTGTCTCTGTCTCTGTCTCTGTCTCTGTCTCTGTCTCTGTCTCTGTCTCTGTCTCTGTCTCTGTCTCTGTCTCTGTCTCTGTCTCTGTCTCTGTCTCTGTCTCTGTCTCTGTCTCTGTCTCTGTCTCTGTCTCTGTCTCTGTCTCTGTCTCTGTCTCTGTCTCTGTCTCTGTCTCTGTCTCTGTCTCTGTCTCTGTCTCTGTCTCTGTCTCTGTCTCTGTCTCTGTCTCTGTCTCTGTCTCTGTCTCTGTCTCTGTCTCTGTCTCTGTCTCTGTCTCTGTCTCTGTCTCTGTCTCTGTCTCTGTCTCTGTCTCTGTCTCTGTCTCTGTCTCTGTCTCTGTCTCTGTCTCTGTCTCTGTCTCTGTCTCTGTCTCTGTCTCTGTCTCTGTCTCTGTCTCTGTCTCTGTCTCTGTCTCTGTCTCTGTCTCTATCTCTGTCTCTGTCTCTGTCTCTGTCTCTGTCTCTGTCTCTGTCTCTGTCTCTGTCTCTGTCTCTGTCTCTGCCTCTGTCTCTGACTCTGACTCTGACTCTGCCTCTGACTCAGACTCTGACTGTGCCTCAGCCTCTGCATCTGCCTCTGTCTCTGCCTCTATCTGTCTCTGTCTCTGTCTCTGACTCTGACTCTGCCACAGCCTCTGCATCTGCCTCTGTCTCTCCCTCTGTCTGCCTCTGTCTCTGTCTCTGTCTCTGACTCTGACTCTGCCACAGCCTCTGCATCTGCCTCTGTCTCTGTCTCTGTCTCTGCCTCTGTCTCTGACTCTGCCTCTGACTCAGACTCTGACTGTGACTCTGACTCTGACTCTGACTCTGACTCTGACTCTGCCTCTGTCTGCCTCTGTCTCTGTCTCTGTCTCTGTCTCTGTCTCTTTCTCTGTCTCCATCTCTGTCTTTGTCTCTGTCTCTGTCTCTGTCTCTGTCTCTGTCTCTGTCTCTGTCTCTGTCTCTGTCTCTGTCTCTGTCTCTGTCTCTGTCTCTGTCTCTGTCTCTGTCTCTGTCTCTGTCTCTGTCTCTGTCTCTGTCTCTGTCTCTGTCTCTGTCTCTGTCTCTGTCTCTGTCTCTGTCTCTGTCTCTGTCTCTGTCTCTGTCTCTGTCTCTGTCTCTGTCTCTGTCTCTGTCTCTGTCTCTGTCTCTGTCTCTGTCTCTGTCTCTGTCTCTGTCTCTGTCTCTGTCTCTGTCTCTGTCTCTGTCTCTGTCTCTGTCTCTGTCTCTGTCTCTGTCTCTGTCTCTGTCTCTGTCTCTGTCTCTGTCTCTGTCTCTGTCTCTGTCTCTGTCTCTGTCTCTGTCTCTGTCTCTGTCTCTGTCTCTGTCTCTGTCTCTGTCTCTGTCTCTGTCTCTGTCTCTGTCTCTGTCTCTGTCTCTGTCTCTGTCTCTGTCTCTGTCTCTGTCTCTGTCTCTGTCTCTGTCTCTGTCTCTGTCTCTGTCTCTGTCTCTGTCTCTGTCTCTGTCTCTGTCTCTGTCTCTGTCTCTGTCTCTGTCTCTGTCTCTGTCTCTGTCTCTGTCTCTGTCTCTGTCTCTGTCTCTGTCTCTGTCTCTGTCTCTGTCTCTGTCTCTGTCTCTGTCTCTGTCTCTGTCTCTGTCTCTGCCTCTGTCTCTGACTCTGACTCTGACTCTGACTCTGCCTCTGACTCAGACTCTGACTGTGACTCTGACTCTGACTCTGACTCTGACTCTGACTCTGCCTCTGACTCTGACTCTGACTCTGACTCTGACTCTGACTCTGACTCTGACTCTGACTCTGACTCTGACTCTGACTCTGACTCTGACTCTGACTCTGACTCTGACTCTGACTCTGACTCTGACTCTGACTCTGACTCTGTGTCTGACTCTGACTCTGCCACAGCCTCTGCATCTGCCTCTGTCTCTGCCTCTGTCTGCCTCTGTCTCTGTCTCTGTCTCTGACTCTGCCACAGCCTCTGCATCTGCCTCTGTCTCTGCCTCTGTCTGCCTCTGTCTCTGTCTCTGTCTCTGACTCTGACTCTGACTCTGTGTCTGACTCTGACTCTGCCACAGCCTCTGCATCTGCCTCTGTCTCTGCCTCTGTCTGCCTCTGTCTCTGTCTCTGTCTCTGACTCTGACTCTGCCACAGCCTCTGCATCTGCCTCTGTCTCTGCCTCTGTCTGCCTCTGTCTCTGTCTCTGTCTCTGACTCTGACTCTGCCACAGCCTCTGCATCTGCATCTGTCTCTGCCTCTGTCTGCCTCTGCCTCTGTCTCTGTCTCTGTCTCTGTCTCTGTCTCTGTCTCTGTCTCTGTCTCTGTCTCTGACTCTGTCTCTGTCTCTGTCTCTGTCTCTGTCTCCGTCTCTGCCCCTTCCTCTACCCCTTCCTCTGTCTCTGTCTCTGACTCTGACTCTGACTCTGACTCTGACTCTGACTCTGACTCTGTCTCTGTCTCTGTCTCTGTCTCTGTCTCTGTCTCTGTCTCTGTCTCTGTCTCTGTCTCTGTCTCTGCCTCTGTCTCTGACTCTGACTCTGACTCTGACTCTGCCTCTGACTCAGACTCTGACTGTGACTCTGACTCTGACTCTGACTCTGACTCTGACTCTGCCTCTGACTCTGACTCTGACTCTGACTCTGACTCTGACTCTGACTCTGACTCTGACTCTGACTCTGACTCTGACTCTGACTCTGACTCTGACTCTGACTCTGACTCTGACTCTGACTCTGACTCTGACTCTGACTCTGACTCTGACTCTGACTCTGACTCTGACTCTGACTCTGACTCTGACTCTGACTCTGACTCTGACTCTGACTCTGACTCTGACTCTGACTCTGACTCTGACTCTGACTCTGACTCTGACTCTGTCTCTGTCTCTGTCTCTGTCTCTGTCTCTGTCTCTGTCTCTGTCTCTGTCTCTGTCTCTGTCTCTGTCTCTGTCTCTGTCTCTGTCTCTGTCTCTGTCTCTGTCTCTGTCTCTGTCTCTGTCTCTGTCTCTGTCTCTGTCTCTGTCTCTGACTCTGTCTCTGTCTCTGTCTCTGTCTCTGTCTCCGTCTCTGCCCCTTCCTCTACCCCTTCCTCTGTCTCTGTCTCTGACTCTGACTCTGACTCTGACTCTGACTCTGACTCTGACTCTGACTCTGACTCTGACTCTGACTCTGACTCTGACTCTGACTCTGACTCTGACTCTGACTCTGACTCTGACTCTGACTCTGACTCTGACTCTGACTCTGACTCTGACTCTGACTCTGACTCTGACTCTGACTCTGACTCTGACTCTGACTCTGACTCTGACTCTGACTCTGACTCTGACTCTGACTCTGACTCTGACTCTGACTCTGACTCTGACTCTGACTCTGACTCTGACTCTGACTCTGACTCTGACTCTGACTCTGACTCTGACTCTGACTCTGACTCTGACTCTGACTCTGACTCTGACTCTGACTCTGTCTCTGTCTCTGTCTCTGTCTCTGTCTCTGTCTCTGTCTCTGTCTCTGTCTCTGTCTCTGTCTCTGTCTCTGTCTCTGTCTCTGTCTCTGTCTCTGTCTCTGTCTCTGTCTCTGTCTCTGTCTCTGTCTCTGTCTCTGTCTCTGTCTCTGTCTCTGTCTCTGTCTCTGTCTCTGTCTCTGTCTCTGTCTCTGTCTCTGTCTCTGTCTCTGTCTCTGTCTCTGTCTCTGTCTCTGTCTCTGTCTCTGTCTCTGTCTCTGTCTCTGTCTCTGTCTCTGTCTCTGTCTCTGTCTCTGTCTCTGTCTCTGTCTCTGTCTCTGTCTCTGTCTCTGTCTCTGTCTCTGTCTCTGTCTCTGTCTCTGTCTCTGTCTCCGTCTCTGCCCCTTCCTCTACCCCTTCCTCTGTCTCTGTCTCTGACTCTGACTCTGACTCTGACTCTGACTCTGACTCTGACTCTGACTCTGTCTCTGTCTCTGTCTCTGTCTCTGTCTCTGTCTCTGTCTCTGACTCTGACTCTGACTCTGACTCTGACTCTGACTCTGACTCTGACTCTGACTCTGACTCTGACTCTGACTCTGACTCTGACTCTGACTCTGACTCTGACTCTGACTCTGACTCTGACTCTGACTCTGACTCTGACTCTGACTCTGACTCTGACTCTGACTCTGACTCTGACTCTGACTCTGACTCTGACTCTGACTCTGACTCTGACTCTGACTCTGACTCTGACTCTGACTCTGACTCTGACTCTGACTCTGACTCTGACTCTGACTCTGACTCTGACTCTGACTCTGACTCTGACTCTGACTCTGACTCTGACTCTGACTCTGACTCTGACTCTGACTCTGACTCTGACTCTGACTCTGACTCTGACTCTGACTCTGACTCTGACTCTGACTCTGACTCTGACTCTGACTCTGACTCTGACTCTGACTCTGACTCTGACTCTGACTCTGACTCTGACTCTGACTCTGACTCTGACTCTGACTCTGACTCTGACTCTGACTCTGACTCTGACTCTGACTCTGACTCTGACTCTGACTCTGACTCTGACTCTGACTCTGACTCTGACTCTGACTCTGACTCTGACTCTGACTCTGACTGTGCCTCAGCCTCTGCATCTGTCTCTGTCTCTGACTCTGACTCTGTCTCTGTCTCCGTCTCTGCCCCTTCCTCTACCCCTTCCTCTGTCTCTGTCTCTGACTCTGACTCTGACTCTGACTCTGACTCTGACTCTGACTCTGACTCTGACTCTGACTCTGACTCTGACTCTGACTCTGACTCTGACTCTGACTCTGACTCTGACTCTGACTCTGACTCTGACTCTGACTCTGACTCTGACTCTGACTCTGACTCTGACTCTGACTCTGACTCTGACTCTGACTCTGACTCTGTCTCTGTCTCTGTCTCTGTCTCTGTCTCTGTCTCTGTCTCTGTCTCTGTCTCTGTCTCTGTCTCTGTCTCTGTCTCTGTCTCTGTCTCTGTCTCTGTCTCTGTCTCTGTCTCTGTCTCTGTCTCTGTCTCTGTCTCTGTCTCTGTCTCTGTCTCTGTCTCTGTCTCTGTCTCTGTCTCTGTCTCTGTCTCTGTCTCTGTCTCTGTCTCTGTCTCTGTCTCTGTCTCTGTCTCTGTCTCTGTCTCTGTCTCTGTCTCTGTCTCTGTCTCTGTCTCTGTCTCTGTCTCTGTCTCTGTCTCTGTCTCTGTCTCTGTCTCTGTCTCTGTCTCTGTCTCTGTCTCTGTCTCTGTCTCTGTCTCTGTCTCCGTCTCTGCCCCTTCCTCTACCCCTTCCTCTGTCTCTGTCTCTGACTCTGACTCTGACTCTGACTCTGACTCTGACTCTGACTCTGACTCTGTCTCTGTCTCTGTCTCTGTCTCTGTCTCTGTCTCTGTCTCTGACTCTGACTCTGACTCTGACTCTGACTCTGACTCTGACTCTGACTCTGTCTCTGTCTCTGTCTCTGTCTCTGTCTCTGTCTCTGTCTCTGTCTCTGTCTCTGTCTCTGTCTCTGTCTCTGTCTCTGTCTCTGTCTCCGTCTCTGCCCCTTCCTCTGCCCCTTCCACTGTCTCTGTCTCTGTCTCTGTCTCTGACTCTGACTCTGACTCTGACTCTGACTCTGACTCTGACTCTGACTCTGACTCTGACTCTGACTCTGACTCTGACTCTGACTGTGCCTCAGCCTCTGCATCTGTCACTGTCTCTGACTCTGACTCTGTCTCTGTCTCCGTCTCTGCCCCTTCCTCTACCCGTTCCTCTGTCTCTGTCTCTGTCTCTGACTCTGACTCTGACTCTGACTCTGACTCTGACCCTGACTCTGACTCTGACTCTGACTCTGACTCTGACTCTGACTCTGACTCTGACTCTGACTCTGACTCTGACTCTGACTCTGACTCTGACTCTGACTCTGACTCTGACTTTGACTCTGACTCTGACTCTGACTGTGCCTCAGCCTCTGACTCTGACTCTGACTCTGACTCTGACTCTGACTCTGACTCTGACTGTGACTCTGACTCTGACTCTGACTCTGACTCTGACTCTGACTCTGACTCTGACTCTGACTCTGACTCTGACTGTGCCTCAGCCTCTGCATCTGTCTCTGTCTCTGACTCTGACTCTGTCTCTGTCTCCGTCTCTGCCCCTTCCTCTACCCCTTCCTCTGTCTCTGACTCTGTCTCTGTCTCCGTCTCTGCCCCTTCCTCTACCCCTTCCTCTGTCTCTGACTCTGACTCTGACTCTGACTCTGACTCTGACTCTGACTCTGACTATGACTCTGACTCTGACTCTGACTCTGACTCTGACTCTGACTCTGACTCTGACTCTGACTCTGACTCTGACTCTGACTCTGACTCTGACTCTGACTCTGACTCTGACTCTGACTCTGACTGTGCCTCAGCCTTTGCATCTGCCTCTGTCTCTGTCTCTGTCTCTGTCTCTGACTCTGTCTCTGTCTCTGTCTCTGTCTCTGTCTCTGTCTCTGTCTCTGTCTCCGTCTCTGCCCCTTCCTCTACCCCTTCCTCTGTCTCTGTCTCTGACTCTGACTCTGACTCTGACTCTGACTCTGACTCTGACTCTGACTCTGTCTCTGTCTCTGTCTCTGTCTCTGTCTCTGTCTCTGTCTCTGTCTCTGTCTCTGACTCTGACTCTGACTCTGACTCTGACTCTGACTCTGACTCTGACTCTGACTCTGACTCTGACTCTGACTCTGACTCTGACTCTGACTCTGACTCTGACTCTGACTCTGACTCTGACTCTGACTCTGACTCTGACTCTGACTCTGACTCTGACTCTGACTCTGACTCTGACTCTGACTCTGACTCTGACTGTGCCTCAGCCTCTGACTCTGACTCTGACTCTGACTCTGACTCTGACTCTGACTCTGACTCTGACTGTGACTCTGACTCTGACTCTGACTCTGACTCTGACTCTGACTCTGACTCTGACTCTGACTCTGACTCTGACTCTGACTCTGACTCTGACTGTGCCTCAGCCTCTGCATCTGTCTCTGTCTCTGACTCTGACTCTGTCTCTGTCTCCGTCTCTGCCCCTTCCTCTACCCCTTCCTCTGTCTCTGACTCTGTCTCTGTCTCCGTCTCTGCCCCTTCCTCTACCCCTTCCTCTGTCTCTGACTCTGACTCTGACTCTGACTCTGACTCTGACTCTGACTCTGACTATGACTCTGACTCTGACTCTGACTCTGACTCTGACTCTGACTCTGACTCTGACTCTGACTCTGACTCTGACTCTGACTCTGACTCTGACTGTGCCTCAGCCTTTGCATCTGCCTCTGTCTCTGTCTCTGTCTCTGTCTCTGACTCTGTCTCTGTCTCTGTCTCTGTCTCTGTCTCTGTCTCTGTCTCTGTCTCCGTCTCTGCCCCTTCCTCTACCCCTTCCTCTGTCTCTGTCTCTGACTCTGACTCTGACTCTGACTCTGTCTCTGTCTCTGTCTCTGTCTCTGTCTCTGTCTCTGTCTCTGTCTCTGTCTCTGACTCTGACTCTGACTCTGACTCTGACTCTGTCTCTGTCTCTGTCTCTGTCTCTGTCTCTGTCTCTGTCTCTGTCTCTGTCTCTGTCTCTGTCTCTGTCTCTGTCTCTGTCTCTGTCTCTGTCTCTGACTCTGTCTCTGTCTCTGTCTCTGTCTCTGTCTCCGTCTCTGCCCCTTCCTCTACCCCTTCCTCTGTCTCTGTCTCTGACTCTGACTCTGACTCTGACTCTGACTCTGACTCTGACTCTGACTCTGACTCTGACTCTGACTCTGACTCTGACTCTGACTCTGACTCTGACTCTGACTCTGACTCTGACTCTGACTCTGACTCTGACTCTGACTCTGACTCTGACTCTGACTCTGACTCTGACTCTGACTCTGACTCTGACTCTGACTCTGACTCTGACTCTGACTCTGACTCTGACTCTGACTCTGACTCTGACTCTGACTCTGACTCTGACTCTGACTCTGACTCTGACTCTGACTCTGACTCTGACTCTGACTCTGACTCTGACTCTGACTCTGACTGTGCCTCAGCCTCTGCATCTGACTCTGACTCTGACTCTGACTCTGACTCTGACTCTGACTCTGTCTCTGTCTCTGTCTCTGTCTCTGTCTCTGTCTCTGTCTCTGTCTCTGTCTCTGTCTCTGTCTCTGTCTCTGTCTCTGTCTCTGTCTCTGTCTCTGTCTCTGTCTCTGTCTCTGTCTCTGTCTCTGTCTCTGACTCTGTCTCTGTCTCTGTCTCTGTCTCTGTCTCCGTCTCTGCCCCTTCCTCTACCCCTTCCTCTGTCTCTGTCTCTGACTCTGACTCTGACTCTGACTCTGACTCTGACTCTGACTCTGACTCTGACTCTGACTCTGACTCTGACTCTGACTCTGACTCTGACTCTGACTCTGACTCTGACTCTGACTCTGACTCTGACTCTGACTCTGACTCTGACTCTGACTCTGACTCTGACTCTGACTCTGACTCTGACTCTGACTCTGACTCTGACTCTGACTCTGACTCTGACTCTGACTCTGACTCTGACTCTGACTCTGACTCTGACTCTGACTCTGACTCTGACTCTGACTCTGACTCTGACTCTGACTCTGACTCTGACTCTGACTCTGACTCTGACTCTGACTCTGACTCTGACTCTGACTCTGACTCTGACTCTGACTCTGACTCTGACTCTGACTCTGTCTCTGTCTCTGTCTCTGTCTCTGTCTCTGTCTCTGTCTCTGTCTCTGTCTCTGTCTCTGTCTCTGTCTCTGTCTCTGTCTCTGTCTCTGTCTCTGTCTCTGTCTCTGTCTCTGTCTCTGTCTCTGTCTCTGTCTCTGTCTCTGTCTCTGTCTCTGTCTCTGTCTCTGTCTCTGTCTCTGTCTCTGTCTCTGTCTCTGTCTCTGTCTCTGTCTCTGTCTCTGTCTCTGTCTCTGTCTCTGTCTCTGTCTCTGTCTCTGTCTCTGTCTCTGTCTCTGTCTCTGTCTCTGTCTCTGTCTCTGTCTCTGTCTCTGTCTCTGTCTCTGTCTCTGTCTCTGTCTCTGTCTCTGTCTCTGTCTCTGTCTCTGTCTCTGTCTCTGTCTCTGTCTCCGTCTCTGCCCCTTCCTCTACCCCTTCCTCTGTCTCTGTCTCTGACTCTGACTCTGACTCTGACTCTGACTCTGACTCTGACTCTGACTCTGTCTCTGTCTCTGTCTCTGTCTCTGTCTCTGTCTCTGTCTCTGACTCTGACTCTGACTCTGACTCTGACTCTGACTCTGACTCTGACTCTGACTCTGACTCTGACTCTGACTCTGACTCTGACTCTGACTCTGACTCTGACTCTGACTCTGACTCTGACTCTGACTCTGACTCTGACTCTGACTCTGACTCTGACTCTGACTCTGACTCTGACTCTGACTCTGACTCTGACTCTGACTCTGACTCTGACTCTGACTCTGACTCTGACTCTGACTCTGACTCTGACTCTGACTCTGACTCTGACTCTGACTCTGACTCTGACTCTGACTCTGACTCTGACTCTGACTCTGACTCTGACTCTGACTCTGACTCTGACTCTGACTCTGACTCTGACTCTGACTCTGACTCTGACTCTGACTCTGACTCTGACTCTGACTCTGACTCTGACTCTGACTCTGACTCTGACTCTGACTCTGACTCTGTCTCTGTCTCTGTCTCTGTCTCTGTCTCTGTCTCTGTCTCTGTCTCTGTCTCTGTCTCTGTCTCTGTCTCTGTCTCTGTCTCTGTCTCTGTCTCTGTCTCTGTCTCTGTCTCTGTCTCTGTCTCTGTCTCTGTCTCTGTCTCTGTCTCTGTCTCTGTCTCTGTCTCTGTCTCTGTCTCTGTCTCTGTCTCTGTCTCTGTCTCTGTCTCTGTCTCTGTCTCTGTCTCTGTCTCTGTCTCTGTCTCTGTCTCTGTCTCTGTCTCTGTCTCTGTCTCTGTCTCTGTCTCTGTCTCTGTCTCTGTCTCTGTCTCTGTCTCTGTCTCTGTCTCTGTCTCTGTCTCTGTCTCTGTCTCTGTCTCTGTCTCTGTCTCTGTCTCCGTCTCTGCCCCTTCCTCTACCCCTTCCTCTGTCTCTGTCTCTGACTCTGACTCTGACTCTGACTCTGACTCTGACTCTGACTCTGACTCTGTCTCTGTCTCTGTCTCTGTCTCTGTCTCTGTCTCTGTCTCTGACTCTGACTCTGACTCTGACTCTGACTCTGACTCTGACTCTGACTCTGACTCTGACTCTGACTCTGACTCTGACTCTGACTCTGACTCTGACTCTGACTCTGACTCTGACTCTGACTCTGACTCTGACTCTGACTCTGACTCTGACTCTGACTCTGACTCTGACTCTGACTCTGACTCTGACTCTGACTCTGACTCTGACTCTGACTCTGACTCTGACTCTGACTCTGACTCTGACTCTGACTCTGACTCTGACTCTGACTCTGACTCTGACTCTGACTCTGACTCTGACTCTGACTCTGACTCTGACTCTGACTCTGACTCTGACTCTGACTCTGACTCTGACTCTGACTCTGACTCTGACTCTGACTCTGACTCTGACTCTGACTCTGACTCTGACTCTGACTCTGACTCTGACTCTGACTCTGACTCTGACTCTGACTCTGACTCTGACTCTGACTCTGACTCTGACTCTGACTCTGACTCTGACTCTGACTCTGACTCTGACTCTGACTCTGACTCTGACTCTGACTCTGACTCTGACTCTGACTGTGCCTCAGCCTCTGCATCTGTCTCTGTCTCTGACTCTGACTCTGTCTCTGTCTCCGTCTCTGCCCCTTCCTCTACCCCTTCCTCTGTCTCTGTCTCTGACTCTGACTCTGACTCTGACTCTGACTCTGACTCTGACTCTGACTCTGACTCTGACTCTGACTCTGACTCTGACTCTGACTCTGACTCTGACTCTGACTCTGACTCTGACTCTGACTCTGACTCTGACTCTGACTCTGACTCTGACTCTGACTCTGACTCTGACTCTGACTCTGACTCTGACTCTGACTCTGACTCTGACTCTGACTCTGACTCTGACTCTGACTCTGACTCTGACTCTGACTCTGACTCTGACTCTGACTCTGACTCTGACTCTGACTCTGTCTCTGTCTCTGTCTCTGTCTCTGTCTCTGTCTCTGTCTCTGTCTCTGTCTCTGTCTCTGTCTCTGTCTCTGTCTCTGTCTCTGTCTCTGTCTCTGTCTCTGTCTCTGTCTCTGTCTCTGTCTCTGTCTCTGTCTCTGTCTCTGTCTCTGTCTCTGTCTCTGTCTCTGTCTCTGTCTCTGTCTCTGTCTCTGTCTCTGTCTCTGTCTCTGTCTCTGTCTCTGTCTCTGTCTCTGTCTCTGTCTCTGTCTCTGTCTCTGTCTCTGTCTCTGTCTCTGTCTCTGTCTCTGTCTCTGTCTCTGTCTCTGTCTCTGTCTCTGTCTCTGTCTCTGTCTCTGTCTCTGTCTCTGTCTCTGTCTCTGTCTCTGTCTCTGTCTCTGTCTCTGTCTCTGTCTCTGTCTCCGTCTCTGCCCCTTCCTCTACCCCTTCCTCTGTCTCTGTCTCTGACTCTGACTCTGACTCTGACTCTGACTCTGACTCTGACTCTGACTCTGTCTCTGTCTCTGTCTCTGTCTCTGTCTCTGTCTCTGTCTCTGACTCTGACTCTGACTCTGACTCTGACTCTGACTCTGACTCTGACTCTGACTCTGACTCTGACTCTGACTCTGACTCTGACTCTGACTCTGACTCTGACTCTGACTCTGACTCTGACTCTGACTCTGACTCTGACTCTGACTCTGACTCTGACTCTGACTCTGACTCTGACTCTGACTCTGACTCTGACTCTGACTCTGACTCTGACTCTGACTCTGACTCTGACTCTGACTCTGACTCTGACTCTGACTCTGACTCTGACTCTGACTCTGACTCTGACTCTGACTCTGACTCTGACTCTGACTCTGACTCTGACTCTGACTCTGACTCTGACTCTGACTCTGACTCTGACTCTGACTCTGACTCTGACTCTGACTCTGACTCTGACTCTGACTCTGACTCTGACTCTGACTCTGACTCTGACTCTGACTCTGACTATGACTCTGTCTCTGTCTCTGTCTCTGACTCTGACTCTGACTCTGACTCTGACTCTGACTCTGACTCTGACTCTGTCTCTGTCTCTGTCTCTGTCTCTGTCTCTGTCTCTGTCTCTGTCTCTGTCTCTGTCTCTGTCTCTGTCTCTGTCTCTGTCTCTGTCTCTGTCTCTGTCTCTGTCTCTGTCTCTGTCTCTGTCTCTGTCTCTGTCTCTGTCTCTGTCTCTGTCTCTGTCTCTGTCTCTGTCTCTGTCTCTGTCTCTGTCTCTGTCTCTGTCTCTGTCTCTGTCTCTGTCTCTGTCTCTGTCTCTGTCTCTGTCTCTGTCTCTGTCTCTGTCTCTGTCTCTGACTCTGACTCTGACTCTGACTCTGACTCTGACTCTGACTCTGACTCTGACTCTGACTCTGACTCTGACTCTGACTCTGACTCTGACTCTGACTCTGACTCTGACTCTGACTCTGACTCTGACTCTGACTCTGACTCTGACTCTGACTCTGACTCTGACTCTGTCTCTGTCTCCGTCTCTGCCCCTTCCTCTGCCCCTTCCTCTGTCTCTGTCTCTGTCTCTGTCTCTGTCTCTGTCTCTGTCTCTGTCTCTGTCTCTGTCTCTGTCTCTGTCTCTGTCTCTGTCTCTGTCTCTGTCTCTGTCTCTGTCTCTGTCTCTGTCTCTGTCTCTGTCTCTGTCTCTGTCTCCGTCTCTGCCCCTTCCTCTGCCCCTTCCACTGTCTCTGTCTCTGTCTCTGACTCTGACTCTGACTCTGACTCTGACTCTTACTCTGACTCTGACTCTGACTCTGACTCTGACTCTGACTCTGTCTCTGTCTCTGTCTCTGTCTCTGTCTCTGTCTCTGTCTCTGTCTCTGTCTCTGTCTCTGTCTCTGTCTCTGTCTCTGTCTCTGTCTCTGTCTCTGTCTCTGTCTCTGTCTCTGTCTCTGTCTCTGTCTCTGTCTCTGTCTCTGTCTCTGTCTCTGTCTCTGTCTCTGTCTCTGTCTCTGTCTCTGTCTCTGTCTCTGTCTCTGTCTCTGTCTCTGTCTCTGTCTCTGTCTCTGTCTCTGTCTCTGTCTCTGTCTCTGTCTCTGTCTCTGTCTCTGTCTCTGTCTCTGTCTCTGTCTCTGTCTCTGTCTCTGTCTCTGTCTCCCTCTCTGCCCCTTCCTCTGCCCCTTCCTCTGTCTCTGTCTCTGTCTATGTCTCTGTCTCTGTCTCTGTCTCTGTCTCTGTCTCTGTCTCTGTCTCTGTCTCTGTCTCTGTCTCTGTCTCTGTCTCTGTCTCTGTCTCTGTCTCTGTCTCTGTCTCTGTCTCTGTCTCTGTCTCTGTCTCTGTCTCTGTCTCTGTCTCTGTCTCTGTCTCTGTCTCTGTCTCTGTCTCTGTCTCTGTCTCTGTCTCTGTCTCTGTCTCTGTCTCTGTCTCTGTCTCTGTCTCTGTCTCTGTCTCTGTCTCTGTCTCTGTCTCTGTCTCTGTCTCTGTCTCTGTCTCTGTCTCTGTCTCTGTCTCTGTCTCTGTCTCTGTCTCTGTCTCTGTCTCTGTCTCTGTCTCTGTCTCTGTCTCCGTCTCTGCCCCTTCCTCTGCCCCTTCCACTGTCTCTGTCTCTGTCTCTGACTCTGACTCTGAGACTCTGACTCTGACTCTGACTCTGACTCTGACTCTGACTCTGACTCTGACTCTGACTCTGACTCTGACTCTGACTCTGACTCTGACTCTGACTCTGACTCTGACTCTGACTCTGACTCTGACTCTGACTCTGACTCTGACTCTGACTCTGACTCTGACTCTGACTCTGACTCTGACTCTGACTCTGACTCTTACTCTGACTCTGACTCTGACTCTGACTCTGACTCTGACTCTGACTCTGACTCTGACTCTGACTCTGACTCTGACTCTGACTCTGACTCTGACTGTGAATCAGCCTCTGCACATGCCGCTGTCTCTGTCTCTGTCTCTGTCTCTGTCTCTGTCTCTGTCTCTGTCTCTGTCTCTGTCTCTGTCTCTGTCTCTGTCTCTGTCTCTGTCTCTGTCTCTGTCTCTGTCTCTGTCTCTGTCTCTCTGTCTCTGTCTCTGTCTCTGTCTCTGTCTCTGTCTCTGTCTCTGTCTCTGTCTCTGTCTCTGTCTCTGTCTCTGTCTCTGTCTCTGTCTCTGTCTCTGTCTCTGTATCTGCCTCTGTCTCTGTCTCTGTCTCTGTCTCTGTCTCTGTCTCTGTCTCTGTCTCTGTCTCTGTCTCTGTCTCTGTCTCTGTCTCTGTCTCTGTCTCTGTCTCTGTCTCTGTCTCTGTCTCTGTCTCTGTCTCTGTCTCTGTCTCTGTCTCTGTCTCTGTCTCTGTCTCTGTCTCTGTCTCTGTCTCTGTCTCTGTCTCTGTCTCTGTCTCTGTCTCTGTCTCTGTCTCTGTCTCTGTCTCTGTCTCTGTCTCTGTCTCTGTCTCTGTCTCTGTCTCTGTCTCTGTCTCTGTCTCTGTCTCTGTCTCTGTCTCTGTCTCTGTCTCTGTCTCTGTCTCTGTCTCTGTCTCTGTCTCTGTCTCTGTCTCTGTCTCTGTCTCTGTCTCTGTCTCTGTCTCTGTCTCTGTCTCTGTCTCTGTCTCTGTCTCTCTGTCTCTGTCTCTGTCTCTGTCTCTGTCTCTGTCTCTGTCTCTGTCTCTGTCTCTGTCTCTGTCTCTGTCTCTGTCTCTGTCTCTGTCTCTGTCTCTGTCTCTGTCTCTGTCTCTGTCTCTGTCTCTGTCTCTGTCTCTGTCTCTGTCTCTGTCTCTGTCTCTGTCTCTGTCTCTGTCTCTGTCTCTGTCTCTGTCTCTGTCTCTGCCTCTGTCTCTGACTCTGACTCTGACTCTGCCTCTGACTCAGACTCTGACTGTGCCTCAGCCTCTGCATCTGCCTCTGACTCTGACTCTGACTCTGACTCTGACTCTGACTCTGACTCTGACTCTGACTCTGACTCTGAATCTGACTCTGTCTCTGTCTCTGACTCTGACTCTGACTCTGACTCTGACTCTGACTCTGACTCTGACTCTGACTCTGACTCTGACTCTGACTCTGACTCTGACTCTGTCTCTGACTCTGACTCTGCCACAGCCTCTGCATCTGCCTCTGTCTCTGCCTCTATCTGTCTCTGTCTCTGTCTCTGTCTCTGACTCTGACTCTGCCACAGCCTCTGCATCTGCCTCTGTCTCTGCCTCTGTCTGCCTCTGTCTCTGTCTCTGTCTCTGACTCTGACTCTGCCACAGCCTCTGCATCTGCCTCTGTCTCTGCCTCTGTCTGCCTCTGTCTCTGTCTCTGTCTCTGCCTCTTTCTCTGTCTCCATCTCTGTCTCTGTCTCCATCTCTGTCTCTGTCTCTGTCTCTGTCTCTGTCTCTGTCTCTGTCTCAGACTCTGACTGTGCCTCAGCCTCTGTCTCTGACTCTGACTCTGACTCTGACTCTGACTCTGACTCTGACTCTGACTCTGACTCTGACTCTGACTCTGACTCTGACTCTGACTCTGACTCTGACTCTGACTCTGACTCTGTCTCTGACTCTGACTCTGACTCTGACTCTGACTCTGACTCTGACTCTGACTCTGACTCTGACTCTGACTCTGACTCTGACTCTGACTCTGTCTCTGTCTCTGTCTCTGTCTCTGTCTCTGTCTCTGTCTCTGTCTCTGTCTCTGTCTCTGTCTCTGTCTCTGTCTCTGTCTCTGTCTCTGTCTCTGTCTCTGTCTCTGTCTCTGTCTCCGTCTCTGCCCCTTCCTCTACCCCTTCCTCTGTCTCTGTCTCTGACTCTGTCTCTGTCTCTGTCTCTGTCTCTGTCTCTGTCTCCGTCTCTGCCCCTTCCTCTACCCCTTCCTCTGTCTCTGTCTCTGACTCTGACTCTGACTCTGACTCTGACTCTGACTCTGACTCTGACTCTGACTCTGACTCTGACTCTGACTCTGACTCTGACTCTGACTCTGACTCTGACTCTGACTCTGACTCTGACTCTGACTCTGACTCTGACTCTGACTCTGACTCTGACTCTGACTCTGACTCTGTCTCTGTCTCTGTCTCTGTCTCTGTCTCTGTCTCTGTCTCTGTCTCTGTCTCTGTCTCTGTCTCTGTCTCTGTCTCTGTCTCTGTCTCTGTCTCTGTCTCTGTCTCTGTCTCTGTCTCTGTCTCTGTCTCTGTCTCTGTCTCTGTCTCTGTCTCTGACTCTGTCTCTGTCTCTGTCTCTGTCTCTGTCTCTGTCTCCGTCTCTGCCCCTTCCTCTACCCCTTCCTCTGTCTCTGTCTCTGACTCTGACTCTGACTCTGACTCTGACTCTGACTCTAACTCTGACTCTGACTCTGACTCTGACTCTGACTCTGACTCTGACTCTGACTCTGACTCTGACTCTGACTCTGACTCTGACTCTGACTCTGACTCTGACTCTGACTCTGACTCTGACTCTGACTCTGACTCTGACTCTGACTCTGACTCTGACTCTGACTCTGACTCTGACTCTGACTCTGACTCTGACTCTGACTCTGACTCTGACTCTGACTCTGACTCTGACTCTGACTCTGACTCTGACTCTGACTCTGACTCTGACTCTGACTCTGACTCTGACTCTGACTCTGACTCTGACTCTGACTCTGACTCTGACTCTGACTCTGACTCTGACTCTGACTCTGACTCTGACTCTGACTCTGACTCTGACTCTGACTCTGACTCTGACTCTGACTCTGACTCTGACTCTGACTCTGACTCTGACTCTGACTCTGACTCTGACTCTGACTCTGACTCTGACTCTGACTCTGACTCTGACTGTGCCTCAGCCTCTGCATCTGTCTCTGTCTCTGACTCTGACTCTGTCTCTGTCTCCGTCTCTGCCCCTTCCTCTACCCCTTCCTCTGTCTCTGACTCTGTCTCTGTCTCCGTCTCTGCCCCTTCCTCTACCCCTTCCTCTGTCTCTGACTCTGACTCTGACTCTGACTCTGACTCTGACTCTGACTATGACTCTGTCTCTGTCTCTGTCTCTGACTCTGACTCTGACTCTGACTCTGACTCTGACTCTGACTCTGACTCTGACTCTGACTCTGACTCTGACTCTGACTCTGACTCTGACTCTGACTCTGACTCTGACTCTGACTCTGACTCTGACTCTGACTCTGACTCTGACTCTGACTCTGACTCTGACTCTGACTCTGACTCTGACTCTGACTCTGACTCTGACTCTGACTCTGACTCTGACTCTGACTCTGACTATGACTCTGTCTCTGTCTCTGTCTCTGACTCTGACTCTGACTCTGACTCTGACTCTGACTCTGACTATGACTCTGTCTCTGTCTCTGTCTCTGACTCTGACTCTGACTCTGACTCTGACTCTGACTCTGACTCTGACTCTGTCTCTGTCTCTGTCTCTGTCTCTGTCTCTGTCTCTGTCTCTGTCTCTGTCTCTGTCTCTGTCTCTGTCTCTGTCTCTGTCTCTGTCTCTGTCTCTGTCTCTGTCTCTGTCTCTGTCTCTGTCTCTGTCTCTGTCTCTGTCTCTGTCTCTGTCTCTGTCTCTGTCTCTGTCTCTGTCTCTGTCTCTGTCTCTGTCTCTGTCTCTGTCTCTGTCTCTGTCTCTGTCTCTGTCTCTGTCTCTGTCTCTGTCTCTGTCTCTGTCTCTGTCTCTGTCTCTGTCTCTGTCTCTGTCTCTGTCTCTGTCTCTGTCTCTGTCTCTGTCTCTGTCTCTGTCTCTGTCTCTGTCTCTGTCTCTGTCTCTGTCTCTGTCTCTGTCTCTGTCTCTGTCTCTGTCTCTGTCTCTGTCTCTGTCTCTGTCTCTGTCTCTGTCTCTGTCTCTGTCTCTGTCTCTGTCTCTGTCTCTGTCTCTGTCTCTGTCTCTGTCTCTGTCTCTGTCTCTGTCTCTGTCTCT